>VWZL01001217.1:424267-441417 GCA_013396915.1 Stercorarius parasiticus
TTTTTTTTTTTTTTTAATCTCTGTCTTCTGTTTATCTCCTAGAAATTAATAATAAGCCAATGTTTTGGGCATTGCAGCTTTAGTTTACGATCCTGTAGAGGTGAAATGGATGCAAAGCAAAGGCTCTGAGTGTTCATTAGGGAGTATGTGAGAGCACTGCAGAAACATGTGGGCTGGGATGCATCTTGCCTAGCTCACCAGTGGGAACATCTAGGCTCCCTTTAAGATGTGTCTGTCTCTGTCTCTTGATTATAGTCTGCTGTTATAGAACGACAGGGGTAATGATCTGAAGACTGCTTACCATTTCTGAATGCCTTGCTAGGTGTATGCTGGCTCTTGTTCAGTTGTTTGGAATCAGCAGCTAGAGGATGCAGAGGATTCAGCATGTAGGATGGGTCTATCTGCTACATGCAGCCAAATAGATGTTGGCTGGAGTGTGAGGCCATGTGTTTATTGACAGGGCTTCATATGGGTTTGGGGTCAGGAAGGCAGTGAAGAGGCACCTGAACTGCCTCCGCAGGGAGAAAATTTAGGGTTGTCAAGACTTGATGGCTGGGCTGTGCACCTTGCAAAAACGACCATGCTGTTTTAAGAATCAAGTTAGTTTTGGAGTTCCAGTTTATATACTTGAGAAATGAATGCTGGCTTGGCATCCGTCACGAAGTATAACTAGATAATCCAGCTACCGTATTTCAGATATCCAAAGATAATGGCATAACTTGATAATGAGCACATCTCGATTCTCATTTTGAAGTTATATAGCAATATAAAAGATAGCCATGACAGAAATTAACCTTCCATGTATGAGGTTTGTATGACCTAATTCTTGGAAAAACAGTTTTGTTGGGCTATAGTTCTGGTTTTGCAGGAGCAAAAGCTACTCAATTTTTTCTTTTGCCAAATACAGTCATGACCTTGGCTATTTTAAATTCCCACAGATTTTTCAATTTGTGACCAAGTAGGGAATGTAAATTAAAAATACCAATTTCTACTTTATAATTCAAGAATGAAGAGTGATGAAGAAGATCTACAGGAGGCTTCTTATGTGTATGCAAATGCCTTGGATGAAAATCTGATCCAAACAAATATTGCCCTCAGCTTCAGTGTTATCAGTTCGGGACAACATTTTAACCTTAGAAAAATGTAATCTGCCCCCGCTACAGAAATATTACTTTAATTTATTTCAAAAAGGACATTGCACATTGTTTTCAGTAGCAGGCGAATAATTTCAAAATGAAATGTTTATCACTCAAATCCAACTTATTCCTCCCAGAATCAATTTTACCAGATGATGTGAATCATGTTGTGATTATTTGAGTGTAATGGTTAGAAAAGAAGCTTCATTAGGAGAAAAAAAAAAACCAAACCACTTAGTTAAAACCTGTTTTTAAAATTTCCAGTGGTTTTAAAAGCATAAATTATGTTAATTGGAAAGATACATAAAAGTATTATTATTGCATGGGGCTTTAACATGTATGAATATTTGTATTATTAATTTTGTTGTTTAATTTCAGCTGAAATATTTTTTTTTTCTGTCTTTACAGGCTTTTGAATAATATACAAATTTGGAAGATTTCAAGAAATGACTTTGAAGGGCTTTAAAATCTGCAAAACCTGTAACTCAAAACAGAACCCTCAGTCTGATGACCCCCAATATCTAAACTGTGATTTTTGGTTATTAAAAAATCAAAATAATCAAAAATATATTATTCAAGTGTAAGACAGTTTATTCACAGCCTGCTACACTTAGTTTATACTTAATGAAAATCATGAAGTTCAGAAAAATATGATTGGACTAATGAACCAATGAGAAATAATTTGGTTCTGTGCATTTTACGCCTAATTGCTTAATTTTGAAAAAAAGGCTGCATAAGGTGATCCTTTCTGCTGCTGCTTTCATTGGCTTCCCTTAAAATTTTAATCACTAACCATAACTACTCTTGTTCATGCTTGTATTTTTGGGGAATCTGTGACACTCCATTTCACATCATCCACAAATGACAAAATATCGTTCAGCACGACTTTGACATTGAACAGTTTCTGTGTAAAAACCCCATATTAATTAGCTCTGATCAACATAGAAATAAAACCTTTGTGCATTTCAGGTTCTTCCAAAGGCTGCTTTAACATTAATGTAATTAATGTATTAAATGAGAGAAGCATGAATCTGTAGAAAAGAGTTTAGGTTCATCTTTTTATGACAGAAAGCCTAATACCCTTTATAGTAACAACATGTGCACATAGACCAGATTAGGGAAATAACTGATTAAAGATTATAAGCAGACAAATTTGATGGTGTTCTGTAGAACAGGGTCTCAGCAACTTGTACTCCAGAACTCTTCAAGAATTTAAGCCAAAATATGATGTGGAATAATTAACCACAATATCCAAGAAATCATGGAGAACATGAAAGATATAAAGGTTTATATGTCCACACTTCTATTTGGAAAAAAGAGGTACTCTCAGAACTGTGTACCAATTGGACTAATTTCAACATTTCAGAAAGAAGATTTCCTGAAGCACATGTTTTAATAGTTGATCTATAAGCACGTAGGGGATAAGAATGGATTTTTCAACTACTGATAGAGTTCAGCTAACGTATTTCTTGTGACGTTGTCAATACTTCTGGCTAGAGCAGAAGTAACGGATGACACTTTAACTTCACACTCTTTCTTTCACACACTTTCATCTGATGTTCTTACAAGCAAGCTATGGAAATAATGTCTGACTGATGGATAATCACCTCATTGGAAAACTTGATTTAGTTTGTAGCTCTCAGTGGTCAGCTGTTAAGCTGGGAGGATAATGTGAGTGAAGTTTGTTCTCAGTCCAGCCCTTCGCCAAAGTCAAGGTGTTAGAAATCAGCAGTACAAGCCAATGCATTTACGGATAAAGTGCTGTGGGATAAGAAAAAGTGGGCTGTGAATGCAGTTTACTGGAATGCTCATTTACCTGCTTTGCCATCACAGTATTGAGAAAGTAAAAGGTTTTTCAACCAGTTGTGTCCAGACACCATTCAGCAATGCAGACTTGTTTTATCTCACCTCGGTTTCACTGTGGTTTGAAATTGTTACATTTACATCAGGTCTGCTGGCTCCTGATAATATAGAAAAGTTGGCTATTTAATGCAGGTCAAATTATGTCCCTTTCAGCTTAGTGCAGCAGAGAACATGCAAATCTTCTGCTATATAGTGTTTGGGAAATGAACCAATGCAGGCACAGGAAGAGTGTAGCGTAAAGATACTTGGCTGTTCCTGTAACTCATAAAGTTATTTCAATTTCTGGATATCTGCAATACACCTTGGAAGGCAGAATAGACACCTATGTTCTCTGTTATATATTTTCCTATCATAGCATTGGCTAGGCAGAAAGCTTATGGCTAATTCATTTATTCTCAAGGCTCTGAAGAAAACACAAAGCAAAACTGCCCATCAACCAGCCACCACATATAATGCTATTAATCAAAAAAACCCCAACAATAATGCTGTCATCTTCTCCCCGTGTAATCTTGTTGACTCAGTGTACTTCATGTCTACCAGAAAGATTAGAAATTGTCTTCATTCATCCAAGTGCTAATCACCGCACTGAACAGTTGCTATAGACTTAGCTATTATATATTAGATTTTAACTTCTTACAGCTGTCACTATATTTTTCACAACTTCTAACACATAAGCCTGGAACCCTGTGTTCTATTTTTTTTAATACTGTATAATCTGCCTTTGTGTGTGCTATAGCGTTCATCTAAACCATTCGAGTCTTCAATATTCATGACAATTGGGCTGTTTTCTGGCTGCTAGGGCTTTGGATGGATCAATACTTAATTCAAATTTGTCTCCAAGTTATATGGTAATCATCTATTTTATGCCCAATATTTGTAATATAGATGGTTGATTCACTAAAGTCTGTACTTGTTCTCATAAATACGGGTTTTACAGAAAGAAGACGTTGCTCAAACTCACATTTTAATTGTAAGAATCTACAATGGGATGGACTGACTTGTGACTTTTAATGGATTTTGACAACACCTATAAACACGTGGCAAACACGTCTCAATTAAAAGACCCTAACGCTTTTTAAAGATACTGCCCATTACAGGTTGTTTTATTGGTTTTTTTTTTTATTGGTTTTTTTTTCCCCTCTTTCTCTTCCCTCCTTCCTTCCTTGGGAAGGTTAAAGCTAATAATATTACTGAGTTCGCATCCCTGTTTTGATATGAATCAACATGCTTCCTTCTTTGTGATATTGTTCAAATTCTATTTTTTGAGCTGTATGGGAGATGTTCTTGCTTTTCAGTTGTCCACAGTCTCACAGACTTGGTTCTTACCATATGTAACCCCTCTAATTTCTCCTTGTGAACTGAGGAACTCCAACCACAATCATTGATTTCTTATCTGATGCTACATGACAAAAAGAAGTAATTTCAGAGATTTTCTGTAGTTTCAGAGCACACAAAAAGCACCAGATTCTTGTGCATACTTTATCACATACCCATAAAGAGGGTGTAGGTGATAGTATGACAATATTGGTGTACATGGGGGAAAGTGGCTTGTTTACTAGGGGAATGACAGAGGAGTTTTTCTAAGGTACCCAGGTGTACAGCAACTCAGGCCAGAGTACGTTCAATTAAATGCAGGGCTGCCTGACCATGTGCTTTGGAAGTTGACCTTCCTTTGCAGGAGCTGTGACTGTTACTAAAAGCTTGTAGGAATCTGGGCTGGAGCTCTTCATCCTACTGGGGCTCTTCCTGAGGCAGGTCTGCTCGATGGTTTTCTCAACAAGTACTCTAGAAGTGGATGTACCCTGTTGGGAGTGCTGGGGCATTGCTTTATAGTTATGTGGCTGAAGCTCATCACAGCTGCACTGTTGGAGCTCAGTACAGATCTTTTAAATTTTGAAGGCTAGTATAATATCTTGTTTGTTTGTTTGTTTTTCTTCTCTTTTTCTCCTCGATTATAAACCCAGTATTTTCTGAATGGGTGTGTTTTCTAGGCCTCCAGTCACTTTTCATATTCTTCTGTAGACTTTTTACAATTTTTTTATGTAGTACTCTAATTAGACCTCAGTCATGCTGAGTAAAGAAGAAGGATTTCTTCACATCTCATATACAGTATTCCCACTTATATTTCTTTACAGCACTTTATGCATACACGTTATGTGTACTGCTATGTAACCGTCCCCATTTGATTGTATCCTTTTATTTCAGTCCATTTCTGAAATTTGTCAAGAATATTTTGAATTCTGGACTTACATCCCCTCCCCAGTTTTCAAATTAAAAAGTATGCTCCCATCAGTGCTGAAAAGGAACATTTCCTGTACAGTCTTTCTCAGTGCATCCTCCTGTTGATGACTGCAGACTGTTTACAAACCAGTTTTGCATTCATCTGACAGTACACTTTTCCAGACCACGGGTCACCCCCCACTTTTTCCCTGGAGGAAAGGACCACTCAGGCAGCAAACAAAACTGAATGATGTATTTGTATATCTGTGTTTACCTCCAAGCTGCTTTTGCATCACTGCTTGCAGGGAGGAGTGGCGCTGAAGGTATGGCTCCTCCTTGAAGAGCTGCTGCTGCCTCTCTTCTTGGAGTCTTGCGCACAGTGTTTACCAGCAAAACCAGAACTTGTATATTTTTTTCTCTTGGATCTTTTTAAGGTACCTTGGTGCCACATTGCATAGATGACTGTCTTATAAATGAAAGGGGCTACACGGTGCAGAAAAGCAACTCTTCCTCTCCTTCCTGTGCCTTTGCATAACCCTCTAGAAATCACAGAGCTGCTGTTGTTGCTGACATGTTGAGAAGGGTAAATCATACAGGTGACTCACAGGTTTTGGATGTGAAAAAGAACCTGAGGATCATCTGCTTTTGGCCTAGCATGGAAGAAGGAAGCACAGAAGCAGAAATCACTGACAGTGAACTAGAACTGGGAACCTTGGCTGTATTTCCTGAGACCGCGTATGACTTTTATCTGAAGGTTATGTCAAAAGCTGTAGCAAAGCTGTAATATGTAGTCTTTTTCCTTTTTCCCTCTCCATAAGGTCTCTTACTTTGATCATTTGGCAAGATTTACTCTTGACAAGTTCATGTTGGCCATCATATATCAGTGCACGTAGCTGAAATTCGTGAGCCAGTCTTTTACGGATCTTGGACTTCAATTCATCTTTAACTTGGCTAAAGGGTGAAAAAGGGTTATATTTCTTAAAAATAAATTTCTTGTAATACAAAAAAGCAACTTGGAAACAACGGTGAATATTTCTTTCTTATTTATAAGCAGGATAAATCATACAAAATCCTGGGGATAAAGTTTATTCATTGAAATGATGCAGAGCTATAGAGCTATACAATCAGCTATAGAGCTGATTGTATACAGAGGTGACAAATCCAGGCCCTGACTGCTATCAGAGAATCACTGTAAAAAACCTTTCTATTCTAAAATGATGGAAAAAGTCTTTCCATCATTTAAGTGAAACTCCCATCTCTGATCAGCCAATTAATCTTCGTATTTGTGAAAGACAGCTACAACTACTTTTTATGCTTTACCTGCTTCTTAGACTATGCATTCTTCTTATGATAACAAAGAGTTAATTTTTGCTCAGAGTACCTAAAAAGTAGCAGAAAAACGTACAAATGTTTCTAATAGGAATCTGTTTACCAATACTTTAAAGAACAGATGTTGTTCCCTTTAGAGTTCACTCCTATTCAGCAGGCTGAATTCTTCACTCCCACCTTAGCACAAAAGAGGAGAGAACCCAGGTGAGAAAGCAAAGCAAAGCCCTTTGATGTAGCTAAAAATACAGCCACTGAAGCATAAAAGGAGAGAGAGTTGCAGAATACAAATTGATTCATTCCTCTCTCACCTACCCTTCCTCCCCCCCTAAAAAGTGAATTCCTGAGACATGTTAAGTTTCACAGTGCATTAAATAAGAGGGAAGGACCCAGTGGCAGGCGAGTGATGCAGCTCTCATGATTTCTGACACAAAGCTAACCCTGCAAGAATAGCTTCTGGGCTGCAAAAAGGAGAGATTCAGAGCAGCTGCCAGATTTCAGAAATTATGATAGAAAGTTTGCTATTAATGCTCAGAAGCCACACTAGTTGACAGCTGTATAAAATGTTATTTTATGACACAGATTTAAGAGTTATTTTATGGTAGTATTTTATTTTTCAAATAATTAAAAAGAGGCTGGTGAAAAGAGATTATGAGAGGTCTTGCAGGATTGTAACTGAAATTCTGTGCCAAGAAACAGGAGGTGTGGTTTTCCCAGATGATTTTGAATTGAGATTTTTCTTTAAGTAGCACATATAGTTTTGGATGCTGTCAGGATGGAACTGGCATGTTTTCAGGAAACCATCTGGCTACATTAGTTAGGCAAAATTTGTTGCATTTAACTCCTGCTGGCAACAGATCTTCTACAAGCGATTCTACATAGTCTTCGCGTTGCAAATCAAAGTTGGAAGACTTACAGAAAGGCATCTCCTACAGGTGCTGAGTGTTCCTGGCAGCATAGTAATTTGCCTTGTCCAGCAACAAATTAGGTATTAACATCTGAACTAGAGGTGCTAGGAACTCTTTACAGGCAATGGAGAAACCCAGGGGTTTTTAGGTAGTGTCAACTTTGGAACTAGACATGCATTCAACCTATTTTAGATATCCAGTTTAGAGCAGGGTAAATCAGCCACCAAAGCTGTCTGTTTCTCTCCTGCTGATTATTTAGGATATTGAGACAATTTGCTCAAAGGCAGATGTCTGGTTTGTTATGAGTTTGGTTAATGAGCCCCTTTCTCCTCCCCACCTCTGGAGGAATGAGGAAAGGTGAAGGTTGGTAACAACACCCTTCCTCCCTCTGTCCCCAACAAATACCTGGCACAAGAGTGAGTATGAGAGCGACCTGAATTATTGCCATACAGTTCCCATTGTAGTTTAATTACAGCTTTGCATCCTCGTTTTTCTGCAAGTTGCAACAATGTTTGGTTTGTTGTTGTTTTTTTTTACTTTCCAATGTGTTGCTTTGCACATTATTAGAAACTTTTGATTTGACCTGTGAGGCCTTAGTGATGTATCTTGGTATTTGTGGCTCATTTTCTGCATTTGTCACCCTATAAGTCCATGTATCTCAAGCCTGACTTTTTCTTTTTGGAGAATTCTGATTTCTGTAGGGCATACATAATTCCATCAAAGTGAAACAAATTGATTTATTTTGTTTCCACATGCAATCAACAACATTAGAAATGTATTTTAAAAGCCTTCTAAGTCTTGCTTATGAACAAGATGGAACGAAAGCTCTGTTTTATAATATTTTTTTTTCTCTATGTATTTATTTGAAGTCTGATTGTTACCATTCAGTGACACAATGAACAATTACTTGACCTAAAATTCTTTCTTTCCTCTGTCACTTAGAAACTGGTTTACAATATGAAACAGGAACATTTATTTTAGTAAGAACTTTGTGGGAAAAGGGAGGAATGTGTAGAGGGTATTACGGATTTCTTTTTTCCTGTAGTTGTTAAATGCCTTTTTCTAGAACAACTTACTTTTCATCAAGTGATGTCTTTGCAAATGAAAACTGAGAGTGGAGAAGAAGTAAGCAATGATATTATGAGCATGCATTGTTTTTTTTCCCCCAGAAACTATTTTGAATAATGTATTGTACAAAAATATCAAATTATTTTGAAAGAATTTACAAATGATTAAGCGAATATAGTAGCATGTTCATTCAATGTCATCTATATTTCATCACAATTAAATCTGATTTTTTCCCCTTAAATGTGAATTTATTTGATTACAGGAAAGCTAGCCATTTGAATAAAAGAAAAATGTCTGACATGAATGGGTTTTACTTTGTTGCAATTTATCTTTGCAGTTATTTGTACAAGAACAAAATTCACAAAGCAGATCCACAGGCGTTTGAGGGACTTGTATCTCCAGAACAGCTGTAACAGACTCAAAACTATTTATTGAAATGTCTGCGATAGAGTTTCTGGAAACAGTTTTTTAAAAATTGTTGCCTTGAAATATGGGAATTTGTATTTTAGGACCGGGTAAATTCAGTCTGTAAATATAGACACAGTTGCCATAATTAAAATTTGCCAATGTTATCTTGTTTAAGAACAACACTAACCTAATAATGGTTCCTAAAGTAGAAGACTGTTGCCCAGACTTCCCTACCGATGTAGAAACAACAAAAAACAAGGAAGAAAGCTTCAATATTATTTGTGCTGAATTGCTTCTTGGAAAACATTCCTGATTTCCATTCATATTAAGGGCGCCTTGCGCTGCTTCGTTCTTGATTTGGGTGCATAGTGCATAAATAAATAAGCAGCTCCACTTACTGTCCATGCCCTCCTCCCTCCCCACAAAATGGGGTAGGAATGAATACAGAATACAGACAGGTATGGGAATTACATAACTGAATAATAAAAAGACATGAAACACAATGCTACACCAAAACAAGGAAATTGCGTGTTCAGTCAAACAAATGCCACTGAAAGAACATTTGATATGTTTTTCTGTATTTGTAGATTTTAGTAATTGAATATTTACCTTGAAAACCTTTGAAAAGCATTTTGAAAATTAATGATGACTTTCAGGTTGACATTGCAGACAAAGTAGAGTTTAATTTTCTGTTGTAAAACTAAACCAAAACCAAATATTACTTCCCATTACAAAGAGATGATCATGTAAGCAAAATATGATTAACCGATGAGAATAATATTTTAAGGTCATGCAATTATCAAAAAAGAGTTAACTATTTCTTGAATCTTTCTGTGTCATTACTTAATCATCCTACCATAAAAGTCCTCATAACAAGCTATCTTATAGGACAAATACCATATTTTCAATATATCATTCTTAGAATTCTTTTTAGCTTCATTTTCTAATAGATGCAGTACAAATAGTCATCTACGCTCAGCTGTGTGTATCTGAGGATGCATCTGAAATACAGATGCAAACTTTTATAATGATGATAATGAAAATATTGAAATAGTACTTAAATACTGATTCAAGGCTCCTTCTAATGTGTTTCACTTTCATTCACCAATTATAATGTATTCGGCTCTGTATGAGATTTTAGCCTTGTTTGTCATAAAAATTTTAAGGAGTCAGAACTATTACCCTTGTTTTCCAAGGGAAAAACTATGCACAAAGAGTTGACCGGCTGGACAAGAAGAAGATTGACAAAAAGAGTTAGGAGAGATGGAGATGGACTTCACATAGATGGAAGGCTTTATGTAGGCATAATTCTTCTTTGTATGTTCCATGTGACTTCATAATGCAGACAATAAATCTGGGAGAAGAAGGAAGAATTGATTTTCTGGAGGATTTAAAAGCTTGTTTTCATGTTAACAAGGCAAGAAATTCCAAAATATTGCAGTCATGTACAAAGGAAAATAAATTTTAAAAAAATTACATTTATTTTCCTGTCCTTTGAAATATTTTTGCTCTTAAAAAAATATCTATTTCAGCTGTAACTATTATTTCAACTATTTTTTATCTTATGAATTATACAATAATAATAAATTCTAAATAAGTTGTGGGTTTGAAATTAAAATTTTGAAATATCTCATATTGCTGACATTGAAATGTCCTCAAACATACCATGATGCACTTCCCTCTCATGGAAGGGCCACAAAGATGATTAAGGTACAGGAGCACCTCTCATCTGAGGAAAAGCTTAGAGAGTTGGGGGTGCTCAGCCTGGAGAAGAGAAGGCTCTGAGGGGACCTTATCAATGTATGTAAATATCTGAAGATATTTAGGTGCAAAGAAGACATAGCCAGGCTCTTTTCAGTGGTGCCCAGTGACAGGACAAGAGGCAATGGGCACAAACTGAAAAACAGGAGTTTCCCTCTGAACATCAGCAAACGTATTTTTGTTGAGGGTGACTGAGCACTGGCGCAAGCCACCCAGATAGGCTGTGGAGTCTTCATCCTTGGAAGTATTCAAAAGCTGTCTGGACATGGTCTTGGGCAACTGACTTGAGGTGGCCCTGATTGAGCAGGGGGGTTATACCAGATGACTTCCAGACGTGACTTCCAGCCTCAACCATTCTGTGATTCCCTGAAAAACATTTATTCTCAGCTGGAAAAATGTTCAGTTAAAATGTTATTAATAGCTCTAATAGGGGCAAATTATGGACACTGAACTGCAACCTCATAACAGGCCCCTCTTTCATCAGTTTGGCACTATTCCTGCCAAATATCATCATGCTTCAGGGCAAAAACCACTTTGATATTTTGCATGTAAGAAACTAATTTTTTTATATGTAGATAGACTTGACTTTATTAGATAACAGGTAGAGTTAGAAAGACAGACAAGCTTTTGTGTAAGGAAATCTTTATTTTGAATTTAAAGAGAAGCTTCATATTTCAAAGCTAAATACACACAAGAATAGACTTAAGAGTTGAATTAAATACATAGCAGGTCACCCCTGAGAGAAAAATTGGAGCAGAGGAAAGGGAAAAAGAAAGAATGGAGTAATAATTTCTGAGAGAAGAAATAAGCCAGTATATAACATGAAAATATGACTTTAATATGCCATAAAATTGTTATCTTACCGACGTATTTAGTCTTTGGTATTTAACAGAGTAAGGAATTCTTCTTGGGTTTGTTTCCCTGTTGGTTTTTTGTATGTCTCCTTCCTTACTCTTTTACCACCATCTCTGATGTTCACAAATGCTTGAGAAGTGCCATTGTCAGGGTACAAGGCATTGTAACTGTAAAAGAGTGTTTCTGTACTATGAAAATATGCTTCTTATCAATCTTTTTAGCAAGGTTCTTTTATTTGGCTTATAAAGCCAAATAGAATGTAAATATTGGAATTAACATCAGCACCATTTATGTTGTTGCTTAGGAAGTAGAGGTAGGTAAAGTAGATTATTTCATATAGTGAAATTACTGGTTAGCTACTCATCGGATATGGGTAGATTACTGGTAGATAGTCATCAGATTACCGGTTAGTTACTCATCAGGTGCTCATCAGATAATGGTGACAACTGGAAAATAAGGTGTATGGTCCTTATTCTCATTAAGCTGTTGAACTCACAATCAAAGTCTATACCTTTCATATTCTTTTGTTCCAGCTGTCATACTCAACTGTATCCAGACTATGTCTTTGATGCAATGCTTTTTCTTTTTTTCTTCCTCCAAAAAGAACTCCAGTATTTTAGTTTTTCTTTAATCTAATAGAAATTTTATTCAAATCATTGTGATTTTAGGGTTTCTCCTCTCTTTTACCTGATGCATCCTTTATCCTAGAAAATCCTGCTTTTGAGATTTTGAATCTTGAAACTCTTACTGCAAGTCTTCGGTTTTTCTTTTGTTTTTCCTCCTGTCCCTACCACATAGTAAGTCATGAATAAATTTTTAATAGCATATTGTCATGACTTTAGTGCCTAGGAGAATACATTTTCCTGGCACAGCCAAGCCTGTGCAGGCAGAGAGCAAGGCTGCTTTGTACTTCAGTTGTGCCCATATGAGGGAGAGGCAGAACTACTCAGAGACGTCAGGCTCAAGGAACTTCAGCACTGCTATGAAAGCTGTATACCTCTTCCCAGTCACAGCAAGCCAGTTGGTTACCTCTGAAAGTTGCAATTTTTAGTTTTCAGGCTGCCTCATTAACTCAGTGCTCCCCTAATGACACTACCTCATCCTTCTGCATACAGTACACTTATTCATAAATCACTCATTTCCACCTGTCAGTAGAAACTGCTACTTCTGCTTCTGAATCTTCCTGTGTAAGTTTGCATTTGCTTTGCTTCCCCTCTGGGACACAGAGTACATTTAGAAATGTATCCTTCAGGGCCCTTCTTGAAGATTCAGATTTATTGCAACGTTCCTGTAATCTGCCATGCAATGTTAGAATGCATCACTGACATTAATACTGCCTGCTATACTTTTAAAACACTCAAAAACATTCAAAATTCACTTTGAATCCTAGACATTGTACATATAATAAGTTTTCATACCCTTAGGTTATTATTCCTTTACTCCTTCTCTGTCATGTATGTTTTCCTTACTGTTTCAGTATACTATGTCATCATTGTCTTGACTGAATCCTTGGGATATTCCCCCATGTGTTTATACATCAAGTCCCAAAGTTGAGATTAGTGGCTGCTACTCAAAACATTGTTTTTTTCCACCATTATCATGTTTCAGTGAGGAAGAGCAGGACAAGATCAGCCCCTGGTATGTTTGTCTAGTAATTCATCTGGTACAGAAGATGAAAGAACTGTGGTTAGATAGATTTGATTTAAACATACAAATTGTTTTTGAAAAGAAATTTTTGACCAAGCCTTGTTTTAGTGGTGGTAGGACATGCAGGTGTATTTTGGGAGACCTCATATTCAAAGGAGTTTTGCCGCCTTAAAAACTGGGGAAAGCTTATTTCAGGAAGGAAAATATCACTTATTTATTTGTTTCAAGGTCTTCCCAGTTTGCATGCTAGCTAATTAGGCTTCAATTTTCAGTATCATAATTTTTTTCTTTCTTTCTACTTAATCGTATGTTTTTATCAGGACTTCACAGAAATTTTGGATCATGCTGTTTCATCCTTTCATGTATCATCCTCAGAAGTGGATGTTACTTCATTGCAGCACACTAAAATGAGTCTCATTAACCTGTTTTATGTAATGGTTGATATTCAGAAGCAGTATCAGATTTAAATTTTGAAACCCTGCGAAAATATTCAAGCTTGCATGTATAAAGTTGGGATTCTCAAATTGTAGCCGAAATTTCCAGATCAAAGCAACCTCATTTATAGTGAGCTCAGAGTCTTTAGGTATCAAGGTAGTAAAATTCTTGTCTTGCCCTTATAGTAAGTAGGTAGTTTGTATGTTCTGATACAATCGGAACAGTAACTGTTTTGAATTATTTATGAGGAAACTTCTTGAGTATCCTTAATTTTTAAAATGTCAGAAAACTGTTACAGTGACATACTTTAGATAAAAGATTGAACTCACCATTGATAAATTTCTGTTGAAGTTTTGATGTTGGTAAACATTATTAGGCATGGGAGGAAGGTTTACTAACTTACACACTGCATTACATTCTTATGCACTGCATTTCTGTTGTTCACAGCTGCATGAATCCTGCTAATATCATGAACAGTTTGATAAGAGATGACAGCCTCCCAAAATTATAATTTTCAAACCCAGAAACCAATTCCTGAAAAATGTTTTCTGCTCTCTCCCAAGTCCTTACCACAGGGGATTTCAGCTGGACTGTCCTTTTTGCCTACACTCTTCTGGTCCTTTTCACTTACATCTGTTTTCCGTAGGCAAAATGTACCTTTAATATACAATTCAGAACCAACTGGGTAGAGTAAAAATTGGAGCTGATTTGTTTATTTTTCTGAAAGCAAAATGGGGATACTTACATTGCTCCTGCATCATCCCAAACATGCTGCTGCTAAGCTAGTCCAGGTCCCAAAGCAGTGAGAGGAGCACTGTGTTTGCAGGAGCATGTCTGAGGATGGGAAGTGAATTTGGACAACAGACGTCAAAGTTGTCATGAGACGGTGAAGAGACAATAAAAAGACTGAAATGGGTTTATGTCACTGGGAAGGCTGTGTCATGTTCCTCTGTTTTTATCTCTGACAGTGGGTAGTAGGCAGTGGGCATGGATGCTTCATGTCTATTAAGAAGATGAAAAGTAAGACAATATTTAAAAGAATTATGAGGGAATAAGGTTTCAGATGACATTTGGTGGAAAAAGTGATTGTAATGTAAATGTTTCATTTTAGCAAGCAAGAGATTTTAAGAAACCATTATGGTGTTACTCTAGAAAACAAATGTCCTCTTTATTCTAGAAAGCAACTGACATTAAACAGAAGTTCTTAGTAATGGTTTAGTTTGGAAAAGAGCTGCATTGTCAAAAGCTTGTGCCAGGTTTTCTCCTCCAACTGATTCCAGCTCTAGCTGCCTATCATCCTTGCCGCAAACACTCTCTCATGTATACTTTGTGATTGTCTCCCTTGATGAAGTAAAAAAAAAACCCTACCACATATTTTACTGGGCTACCAAAATACAGTGCTTAGCCAAGATTAGTGCAGCTTTTTAGAAAAATGAGGGTTTTTTTTCTGAATTTGTTTCTTATCCTCTGAAACCACTTGAAATGTAAAATATCTAATAACATATTTTTGTAAAGGTATTATAAACAAAACAGATAATAGTTCACATTTATGTTTCCCCAAGCAGTTCTGATAAAACTGAAATAAGTTTTTTTGCACAGCTCATTAGTACCTATCCCTGACCAATGGATTTTTTTTTGATGAGTAAGTTCATCAAAAATATGTTGTAGAGGTGGACTGCAAGTGATTATGGAGGGAAAACAATATCAGGATTGCTTAGTTCACCAGCCTAAAAATCAGTGATGTCATTACAACCTCAGGATAAACAAGCTCAGAAAGCTTTTAACAAGTGCATTTTGGTTGTTTTGCTAGAAAGTGACTTCATTTGCAATTCTAACAGTACAGAACATTAACAGCAGGCTGTGAATATATTTCTATCCTGCTGTAGCAATAGTTTTACAGCCAAATAGTGCTTAAAAGTAAATGTTTCAGGGTAAATGTTATTTTCTTAGTATCACCTGGAGTAAAAAAGATCCTTCAAGTATAATGCTTTTTCTTTACTCTGTGGGGCAATTTTAATCACCCTACATTTCAAATTTCCCTTTTTTTTAATCAACTTATAGTGAGAAAAGTATTCTGTAAAAACCTTTTTCTTGGACCACTTCTGTGGCTACAGGCTGTAAAATAAAAACTGATTCATTGTCCATTCTGAGATTGTTCTTCTCCTACTAGCCACCAAAATTCTGCATGCATATTGTCTTTTTTTCTTTTTTTTTTTTAATATCACATAATTTGCAATTTGCCAGTGCTGGTGATGACACTAAGAAGGAAGGAGAACAGATGACAACTCTAGAGCACAACAGGGATGAAACCAGGTGAGGATATTACATTTAGTGGTTTTAGCATCCTTGGAGGTACTCAAAAGCCATCTGGACATGGTCCTGGGCTCTAGTTGGCCCTGCTTGAATGGGAGCACTAGACTAGATGACCTTCAGAGGTCCCTTCCAGCCTCAACTATTCTGTGATACCGAATTCCTCTGAGTGCCAAACTATATTCTAAAAAACAAAGTGTGATCATTATTATCACCATACTTATTGCCTCAAAAACTTCAGTTTTTCCTAGTGTGATTTTCTGATTACTACTAATTTAATTGGCAAGAGCACATACAGGGTTTAACTCGATTCCAGGCTCAACTCTGTAGGTGCTGTCCTAGCATTAGAAACCCTGTTCTGAAAAGCTGGCAGTGAAAGGCAGGTGACAGAGTGAAGACAGGTACAGTCAGATACTGCAGAAGTGCATATATATGTATATACATAGCAATTATAAAAAGTACTTGCTTTTAAAGAATTTTTTTTTCCTTTCAAAGACAATATTTTAAGAAAAAAACCATGTCTTTCCTAAAACTAGAGCATCAATAAAATAAAAAGGGGAGTGAGATTACTACTTTTCCAGTGATCAGAGCAGGAAATTGGAAAACAGATGCTGGGTATTTGTCCTGGTTCCAGCAGGGATAGGGTTAATTGTCCCCAGCCTCCAGCAGGGACACAGGTATTCCCTCCCATGTGAGCCATGCCCACTGGGAGCTGCCGGGGGAGGGAGCTGGAAGTCGCGGCTGGGAGGGGGCAGGGGCGTCCCGGCTGTGGTCGGCGAGCGGAGGTTCCGTAACCGTGTTTATATATTCCTCTGTCCGGGTTACTGTTGTTGTTTTCTTGTTCCCTTTGCTGTTCTGTTAAACTGCCTTTGTCTCAACCCATGAGTTTTGCCTTTTTTCTTCCGATTCTTCTCCGTTTTGGGGAAGCCCGAGAGAGCGGCACGTGGTTCTCTGTTGCCGTCTGAAGCCAACCCACGACAGTATTTTAGGGCTTGTGGGTCAAGAGTGTTAGAATAGGATACTGTTCTGCAAATTCTTCATGCTCAGTTTTCTACCTATGAAATTGTTATGACCTACCGTCAAAGAGATTACTGTTGGTGAGATGCCTTCAGATCTTCAGGTGACACACTAAATATTTTCATTATTCCCCTTTTGATATCCAGCATAATAAAAGTCATGTAGGTACCATGTAGTAATTAGGATTCCCCCCCCC
>VWZL01001217.1:446259-576373 GCA_013396915.1 Stercorarius parasiticus
AATATCCACAGCCTTTCCCTCGTCCAATAATTGGGTCATCTTGTCATAGAAGGAGATCGGGTTCATCAGGCAGGATCTGACTTTCATAAACACATGCTGACTAGGCCTGATCCCCTGGTTGTCCATTCTATGGCTTGTAATGCTACTCAAGATGATCTGCTCCATGACCTTCCCTGGTACTGAGGTCAGACTGACAATTGACTGGCGGAGGCAGTGGCAAGGCAAAGATGTGTTGTTTGGGCTCCCTCTGCCTGGCTGTGGGCCAAGGCAAGGGAGCAGGCCTGCTGTCCTGTGGCTAGTCACAGGAGTAAGGTGGCCTGGAATTCTGGGAAGCCCCATGGGAAGGGGGAGCTGCTTAAGGGCTGGTTGTGGCAAAGCAGAGGAGGAGAGGCGGGCAGGCTGCCTTACCTTTCCCAGGTAGTAGTCTGGCAGCCCCGGCTTCACCTTTGGGTCGCCTCCCGGTCTAGCTCGGGTTCCCATGGTGTAGGTGGGAGCCCTATTTTTGTAGAGGTCCAGCTCCATCTTGGGGAATGCGGCAGGCCCTGGCGTCTGTAAGAGAGGCAGGCAGGTTGCTGGGCAAAAAAGGCAAGTCTTTGGGCCTGATCCTTGGCAGGTGCCCTTGCGGGCTCCACCAGTTGGGCCGGCTGCCCAGAGAAGTGGTGTGAGAGGCAGGGAGCGATGGGAAGAAGGGCATCTCCCGTTCCCCTGCAGAGAGGCACATTTCCCGAGGAGGAGGAGGGAGATGCCCGCTAGTGCTGGAGAGCTTTGCCCCACCAAGGCAGTGAGTGTGGGAAAGCGAGGGATGGCAGGTGTGGGCAGAGCCTCCCCTCTCCTGCTGTTAACAGCCGAGAGCCAGAGGACCTGTGGCTTCTTGGGTTTTGCTGCTGGTGCCGGGCAGGGTGCGTTAGGAGAGGCTGCAGCAGGCAGCCCTTCTCCTCTGCCCTGAGGAGAGCAGCTGAGCTTCATCTGTGCACGGGAGAGAGCCGAGGAGCGTAGCTCACCTTGGAGAGGTCTTCAGGAAAGCCATTGTGCTTACTTTTCCCCGCCATGGAGTAGCAGGGGCTGGCAGGGATGTAGGCTGTGTTGGGCCCCACCAGCCTGGGCAGGGTGTAGGTGCCCGGACCTGGAAGGGGAATGGGCAGAGAGCATGTGTGAGTGCTGCGGGGAGAGGAGCAGCGCCGGGGTGGGAGAGAAGCACCCTTGGCAGGCAGCTGCCAGGAGCGGGAAGGATGTGCTGCCCCTCCTCCCAGTGCCTCCATCGTCTGCCGCAGGTGGTGCGTGCTGGCAGCTCCAAGCCTGAGCTGCCGGTTCTTGGGTGGGTTGGGAGAAGTGGGTGCTCTGGGCCATGAAGCAGCTTGTCGAGAGGGTTGCGTCCCACTGTGTGGGCTTTCCGTGAGGGCTGTTGCAAAGCTGACCAGCAGATGTTTGCTGGAGGAGACACGTCTGCAAGTGCTCATATTTCCCCGAGTTCCCTCACCTGGCGTCTGGTCGTCTTTGACAGCCTTGTGCCGGAAGGCCATGGACTGCACCGGTGGGCATTTGTAGAGGTGTTTGTCGGCCTTGTCAGTGCAGTAGTCGCCTGGGTCAGAGGAGAAGCGTAGGAAAGCAGTGAAGCTGGAGGCTCTTCCTGCAGCCACAGAGGCAAGGTCAAGAGGAGGGGCTCAGCCTTGTTTGCTTTGCGTCTGGGAGCCTCTGAAGGCCATTCAGAAGGTTGGAGCTGAGGGCTTTATAGGCGGCGGGGTAGCAGAGGGCCAAAGCAAGGTGTGCTTGTCCTGCCTGGGAGAAGGGCTGGAGAAATGGTACTCACTTGGTGCAGGGGTGACCTCAGTCTTGATCTTGGGAAGCCCGCAGATGTGCTGTGCGGGAGCCATGTACTTCCCGATCCTGGTGACGGAGGGCTGGACGTAGTACCGAGGACCTGGCAAGCAGCTGTCTGGGAGGGGAGGTTTGGCCCCTTGAAATGTGTAGGCAGGGGCTCTGGCTTTGGTGGGGTTGTGAGCCAGGTAACGTGGGAAGAAAAGGCTGTGAAAGGACACCGGCCTGCACTGGCCTATTTCAAGCTGGTTTGCAGGTGGAGTAAGTTGGAGTTGCCAGCCTCCAGCGCTTGTCGTTGGTGCAGCTGAGAACTTGGCAGCTTGGAGGAAAGGGGAAGGGAGCTGTGTCAGCTTGTCCCCGGGAGGTTGTGCCTCCAGCTGGGGGGACGTTCTACACCCCCAGCAATGGTGCTTTTACCTGTTGTCCCAGGGATGGAGTACTTGGGTCCCGGACTGGTGAACTGGGCCGTGATGAGACCGCATGGGCGGTGAGGTCCCCAAGCGCCCAGCCAGGCTCCATCCATGTCGGCGATGGCTCCAAAGCCTACGGCAAGAGCAGGAGAGTTGCTCAGGGGCTTCCCTGGCGGAGACGCGGTGTGGAGCTTCCCCAGGAGGAGCACCAGCGCTTCACCTTTCTCAGCCTTGGCCATGGGACTGGGTGTGGATGAGCTTGTTGTCTGCTGCAGCTCTGGATCGCAGAGCGCAGCGAGGGCGAGGGCAGGCAGGGATGGGGCAGGAGAGGTTGTGGTGTCAGGGGCCAGGTGTCCTTGGGGAGAGGTCCTGGTTTGTCACGGAGACACACTGTGGCATCTCACAGGCTGCTGGCGCCCGTTGGATGTGCTGTTGCATTGCACGTCTGATCGGGGCTGGGCACGTCCAGCTTCCAGGGCCAGACCTTCATGAGGTCTGCATGGCCAAAATGTGCAAGGAGGGAAATGGTGATGGGATTTTTGCATTCTCTCTGGGCACTGCATGTTCCTGTGCTGTTGGGTCACGTAACAGTAGGAATGTATGTTTGAACATCTGCAATATCTATTGCATGTCTCCTTGTCCAGCTGTCCCTTAAGCTATTGTCACGGATGGCAATATTTGACACAGTTATGATTTAGCAGAGATTCAAAATTTACTAATGATTTGAGTTACATCAAGAGGTTGAAATTTAGCAGCTCTTAATCATTAGCCAATTTAAATGTTTACAAAGCGATTTAACAAAATTAATGGACGTTAATCGACTTAATTACAGGTACAGCAAGATTCACACTAACTGACTATAAAGTATTCCAAATCAATACATCTACATATAAGCAAAAGCACAAATCTCAGTTTAATACATATCTGTATAAGCAAAGCATATGAGCGAAAACTTGTGCGTATGCAAACACACACACATATCTCAGATTGCTAGGATTTGGGATTTCTTTGTAGCGGGTGAATCTCATGATCCAAAAGGTGCAGCTTTTAGGTCCTACATGTGTCCAGATGGACGGAAGAACATCCACATCCATAAAGCTAATGTGTACCTCACAACGTATAGGTGGAGAGGTGGATGGAAGGGAGGCTAGCCTATAGTTAAAATTACCCTTTCTCGGATTTAGGGTAAATACAATGCATTGGCATTTCTCAGTGGGCAGTAGTTGAGGCTCAAGAAGGGTTCTTTCACCCTGGCCTCAAGGTGTCAGCCTGAGAGGTGTCCCAACTCAGGGGAGATCCTGGCCACAGCTTAGCGCGATCCAGATGAGTTCAAAGGGTCTTTACTAGAATCGCTACTTATAGGATCCGAGATAATTGACCTTCGTCAGGTGCTTTTCCACTCCGGACCAGCTCGGACAATGGAATATTCCTGTCCTTTCCATCAGTTACGCAAGCCCAGAGCTTGTTAGGACGTGGGGTCCTGGTATCCCTGCTCTGTGGCCACGATCCCTATGTTGTCAGGAGTAATCAATTATAGTTATTCTTTCCAAACAGTAGGAGCCATGGGAAGCAGGTACCCTAAGGCGTTGCCGTAGTGTCCTAGTCCATTGCTCTCCACCCTTTCTCTCTTTCATGTTACACCATCATGTATTGTTCTGATGCATTGTATTATTTACAAAGCGATTTCACAAAATTAATGGACATTGACTTAATTACAGATTTGGATATGGAAAATTCACACTAACTGACTATAAAGTATTCCAAATCAATACATCTACATATAAGCAAAAGCACAAATCTCAGTCATGTAACAATAAGAACGTACATTTGAACGGCTGGAATGTCTATTGTGTGTCATATTGTCCAATGGTTACTTGCAGAGATCTGGATTCAGGTAACACTATTTGTCTTCAGAAAGACTTGCTGTGATCCTTCATCAGGACACCAGCATCCTGGACGTTCAAGTGCTAATCTGTGCATAAAAAGGATTTTGCAGATTGCCTTTCTTTTTAAGACTGGCTGCTTGCAACCATTTTTGTAAAATGTATAAGTCCTCATGGGCTGGGCTGCCCTTTCATGTGCGTCCCCTTCAGCTGGTTGGACCATTCGTCCTCTGTGACCAGAAGGTTGTGGGTAACGCTAATCATCCAGGCTGCTTGCTACCACATATGTCCTTCATTTTGTCCTTTGCGGTCACATGAACTAGGCTGTACTCTGCCCATGGTGGCAACTGCTCAGCCCTTGCTATCATCTGTGTTCAACCACAAAAATTTTTCAACATGTACAATGTTCTTGGCAGGATTGGCTCCTGCATCCATGCCACTCTGCTGCCTGGTGTATGTTTTGTAAAGCAGCAAATTCTGCTTTATTTGCTCCTATCACTGAACTTGATCTTGTGATGGAGTGATGAGGAGTGGTACTGATCACCTGAGGCACGTAGAGCTATGTCAGTCCCACTGCTTATTGTGTTCCTGTGATGTTCAATGTGATTGAGGATTAGCTCACTTGGGATGGTTCTGCTTTTAGGGGTAGGCAGTTAAAAACTGTTCTGCTTCTGCTCTTTGACACCTCTAGGGAGGCCTGGGGGTGGACCCAATGGCACAGGCTGCACGGGTAAAAGCATGTGGCGTAGGTGTGAGGTGGTGAGATGGGCAATGGGGAACACCTTTGCTGGCTCACCTTCCCGTAGAGCAGTCTGTACTCAAGGTTACACATCAGTTTGTTCCAGAAAAAGAAAATTTTCTCAATTTTCTCAATCCTTGCTGGATTTGTGAGTTCATGTGGACTCAGTATATCTAGTAGGAGACTGTGAAGCTGAAGAGGTTGGTGGGGAAGCATTAAACAAGATGAACAGGGAGCCATTTCCTTGGGCGTTTAGAAGGGACACTGTCCCTTCTAGTATTTTCCTCTCAGTCCCATCTGCAAAGGATCAACTGAGAGCTCTGGGGTGAGGTGCAATTGTGCTGTCTGCCCAGTTTTCCTTTGGGAATTGTGGGGCATCCAGCTTGCTTCCAGGTTTTTGCTGTAGTCAGTGCTGACACTGAAATATCCCTTCTCCTCCAGGGGACTCTGTGTGTGCCTCCTGGAGGCACACACTCAGGCAACCACAAGTGTGGTCCAAAGTGAGCTGGCTGCTCAGCTCATGCTCAGCGAGTTTTGGATCCATTGCTATCAGAACTAATGCATTTATTTGGAAAAATGGTGAACACTTGGAAAAATTTGCTTTGGTTGAGGATGTGATTCCCTCAGAGTTAAATTGCTGACCCTTGTGTACGTTTGTGTCTGCATGTGTTGTAGGTGAGTCAATATATATAATAGCACTGTTGTTTAGACTTTGTCAAAACAGAAAGCATCTTGTCCTTACAGTAAGAAGGAGAAAAAAAGACCTTTATTTATAAAAACAGACAACAGAAATAATTTTAAAACATCATTTGAATTAGAACTTACATGTTACCTCTAAAGAAATAAGATCTAAAATAGACCGGAAGGTGACAGGTTGTAGTACACAGCACACAGCCTGTACGAAAACAGCTGCCAGCATCCTGATTTTCTCCATTTTTTGTGTTTGTTGTTTTCCCAGGGGTTTCGGATATGAGAAACTGGAAGTCATCGAGAAGTGTTGTCAGCAGCTGGGTCAAATATTTTGTCAATTTAAGCCTCTGTCCAAACACGTTTCTGAAACAGAAAGTAAGAGCAGTGAATGTAGCATCCCAAAATACACAACTGCAGAGAAAAGCCAGACTTATCTATCGTACTTGAACTACATACTGATGTTATACCTCTAGCAGAACTTGCATGAGGACAAAGGGTTAGTCTCTCACCCACAGGGGCTCGCCAGGTCAGTACATGTAGTCAGTTAATGTGTGAACACTAACAAAGAGCAAGCATGTCACATACGCCAGAGTCTTTCTTGCTATTACCTATAAGTTCTCTTTCGTCTTGGCTCTGTTCCTAAAAACACATCTGCACGAAGCAGGTGCTTCGTGCATGGGGGGAGCTAGCATCTCCATAAATTTTAGCCACTAAGAAAAATCATTGTATTTGTCGTAGAGACTATCTTACGTTTAATGATCTCTCAAAGCACTTGTGAGCTTTGTGCTGGTATGCAGCTGAACCTGAGGCCAAGGGATGCTTAAGTTAAAGTATTCGTGTGCTCTTTGTCCAGAATCGTGTACAAGGCTGCACAGTTATAAACATTTATGATAGTGATAAAAGGAGTGAATTACCAGCAGAATGACAAGGGCCTTTATGTGCTCAGGAGAAAGCTCATCAATACATTCCTTTAATGCAGTCAAAGCAGCTCTAGTCAAATCATCAACTTTATATTGAGAAATTGGTCCAGCGTATAGCTGTTCAGCAAAGCCTTCCAGAATTGTCTGAAGAAAGCTACGGGCAACCTCATGAGTAGAGCTAGCTCCCAGAGTATGAAAGAAAGTGGAGTGTAATGAACAAACCTTTCACTTGCTCAGATTCAGTTGTTTCTATCCTTTACCCTGCTCCATCCCAATAATGACATACAAATCACACTAAGTTTTTGCTGAGCATGTTCTCAGCTTTGTGGGGATTTTTTTAAAGCTTTCAGAGAAATGGGTTGCCACTTCAGGAGCTGCTCTGTTGCATAAGTCCCTCAGTGGAATCCCACCATTCATGGATAAGCTTCTGCCTGCCTGGTCCTCNAGTAAAATTATGGCCATTATTTCAGCTAATTTCTCCCATTGACGTGGAATGAAACAATCTTCCTCTTACCTGGAAGAAAAACAAAGTGAATTTATGCTTATTCCTTTGTGGTGTTGCCTACACAGACCCTGGAAGAAGCACCAGCAGTAGCAATAGCACCTGGGTCGGGATAATCCCCAATCTGAATACAAACTAGGTGATGAATGGAATGAGAGCATCTCTGCAGAGAAAGAGTAGGGAATATTGGTGGATGAAAAATTGGGTGTGAGCTGTAAATGTGGACTTGCAACCCAGAAAGCCACCTGTATCATGGGCTCTTTTGAGTACTGCATCCAGCTCTGGAGGCCCCAGTATAAGAAGGATACGGACTGTTAGAGCAGGTCTAGAAGAGGGCCACAAAAAAGATCAGAGGGCTGGAACACCTCTTCTATGAAGAAAGGCTAAGAGAGTTGAGGTTGTTCAGCTCAGAGGAGAGAAGGCTTTGGGGTGACTTCTCAATATGTAAAAGGGGCTTATAAGACAATCGGAGAGAGACTGAGAGACTTTTTTTTTTTTTTTTTTTTTTACAATACTCTTATAGCCNGTAGTGACAGTGCAAGGGGCAACGGTTTTAAACTGAAACAGGGTAGGTTTAGACTGAACATAAGGAAGAAATGTTTTATGCTGAGGGTGGTGAGACACTGGAATAGGTTGCCTAGGGAAGTTGTGGATGCCCTGTCCCTGAAAGTGTTCAAGGCCAGTCTGGATGGGGCTTTGAGCAAAGTGATCTAGTGGAAGATGTCTCTGCTTGTGGCAGGGCGGTTGGACTAGATTATATTTAAATGTCCCTTCCAACACACATCATGTGATTCTATGAACATCCCTATTAAAACTTTGCATACCGTGGCTAACACTCTAGGCTCAAATTTACTGGAATTTATAGGTAGCTTTGGGCTCAAATTTACTAGAATTTACAGGCAGCTTGACATTAAAGTTGCTGCTTTTTTAAAGAAGTTTTTTTAGGCCTGACCTATTTCAAACAACATTTTACTAAGGAATTATCTGTGATCTTGATCAGTGGGAAATGTCAAGTCTTAGAATTAAGAGTGTCTGTATGCCACACTCATGTGTGGACATATGTATTATAAACAAATTGATTAGACATTATCAATGTCTAAAATGTAAGAGCAGCTGTTAATTGAATCAAGTGAACCATTTTTTAATATTAATTGCAGCCTTTATTCTTTCATGTGTGCGTAGATGTTTTGTGACTATGACTTCATATGGTTGGTCGACCTAATAAAAGAATAAATGAGTTACAGACTGGGAATATACAAAGAAAATTTAGGGCAGAGCCATTGCCTCATTAAGAGCTCACCACAGTTACGTCCTTCTAGTTAGCTGGCTGCATGAGTCTTTGGGTTTTCCGGCTGAAAAAAAAAAATCGGAATTCTGATTTTAGCTTTACAGTTTTGAATGCCTGTTTTGGTTTGACTTCTTTACCCAAACTTTACAGATAAGCATTTAAAAAGATGGATTTTTTTTATTATAGATATCTGTAAAATTAAGGATTTTTTAAGTTCTTTTTATTATCATTCTTTGTTTTTCAGTACATACCATTTTAATTTTAGGAATTTCTGCTGGATATCTTAAAGCAGTTCAGTTTTATTCACTGTGTTAGCTGGTACTCACTAGTGATTTTCAGTTACTTTTTTTATGAAGCATATATAGAGATGTTCTAACTGGTTATTACTCAAAATTGATTTTAATGTCTTTGTGTGAACATTGCGCATTCAGTAAGCCCTTGATCCCTCAAAGACAATCATGCCCCTACTTGCATGCACAGTGAATAATTTCATTAATGGTGCTGGAACTGTTCTGATTGTGGAGCTTATGATTCTGAAAATACTTTTCAGGTTCTTTTTCCTAAAGACACTTTTTGGGAGCCGCTTAGTTGAGATTTTGCTAGTAAAACTGTGCTAACAGTGCACTGCAGGAAAATGCATGTTAAACTGTACTTTTCAATAAAAGAATATCAATGTGAAGACTAAAATTTTATTTTATTTTGTGCTTTAACTTCACTTCATATACACAGATACACATATACAATGTATACATACGTGATATATACATAGAAGCCAAAGACTAGATTATATGAATAACGATTTAATTTTCTCTCTGGTACATATATATTTCAGAAATGGCTTTGGTCTTTGACAGTAAACTAGCATGAGTACTCCATAGCCTCGAAGATTCTTAATTTTGTCTTCCACTCAGTTTTTTCTTCATTATGATTGTATCTCAAAACTGATTCCTGTGGAAAGTAGAATCTTTACAGAGGATAACTGTGCAGGCATTGTGCTGCACAAAAACACGAACATCTGATAAACCCTTGCCTGTTTAGTCATTTCCTATAAAAAAAAGAGAAAATACACAAAGATATTAAAAAATAATTTGGTTTAGTATGAGTGAAGGGAATATATTCTTTTTAGCTAAATACATAATTTTTGCAACCCAACATCAGTATAACTCACTGTAAGTCTCCATGGCATTTTTCATCCAAAAATACTCACTTTTTGCATTCTCTAAGTCAATCGAAAGATATGTAGCTGTAGCTAGCAGCACGCTGATGTAAGTGATTGAAACCTTATTGCGTTTTTATGAGGTAGAGAGAAAAAAAAGGAAAAAAAGAAAAGCAAAAAGAGTCAATGTTCAGAAAATGTCAGCTACCAGCTGCATGAGATTAGGAAGTTGCTTCACCTCTGAAGAATTTATTTGACTACTGCTTATTACAGGGTTTCTCCTTCCCAAGGTCTGGCACCAGCTGTTATCTCAAACAGGACATGGGACTGATGAACTATTGCTGTGATCAGATGAGGTGACTTTGAGGCAGGATCTGATCAGTCTCCTTCAGTCCTTGAGCCTGACTCATCAAGAACATTATTTTGTGTAGAGTAAGCAGAACTCCAACCTGTAGCTTCCTAACTATGCAGATTTCCTGGATTCAGATTAAGCATGCCCCACCCAACTAAGAGTCTTCAGAAACATTTGCTGACATTTATGATTGTTGCTGTCTCTGATTTTTACAATTTTAATAAGAGATTAAAACTGCTTAATGTTTATTGTCCTTAGCAAGAAGTACAGAAAAATACAATTTACTTTGACAGTTATAATATCCACTGGAATTATGTGAACCTTCTAAATTTTAATTGAAAAAAATGAATGTTTCTGAAGCCTTTAATCATAAATTCAGTTATGTTTAAATTAATTTAGCTTAAGGTGAGAGATGATTACCAGTGATATTTAATTTAATGTCACCCTATTTTTGTGAGCTTTTATACAGATTAGGGTGACAAGACTTCTCATTTTTATCAACATATTTTTAAAGTACTTACTCTCTTGATAGTTTATTAGGACATTAAACTGTTAATTAAAAGTTCTGCTTTGAAAGCTTCTTCCTCAAGCAACCCTCTCTATCCCCACCTTTTTTTTCAGTTGAAACATGATCCAAAAAGGGACAGCAATTTTTCTGCCATATTAAACTATCACAGGCCAAGATAGGAAAAGTATTGCAGCTAGAAAAGCATAAATATGACATCCTCTATTTTTAAAAGACTTTTAAAAAAAATGAAATAGAATTTCAGTAATTAATAATACAGTACAGCATCACTATGACTATGGCTCTGAGCACTTTTCTGACTTTCTAGTCCATGAACAACCATTAGAATATAGTAAAATGTCTTTTGAGCCAATTAATGTTTTCTACAGACTGTCAAAGGTAGGATATAATCCTAATCCATAATTAACATTGTTGGGCTGGTAAAAATTACACGGATGATGATTACTGAAGTTAACAATAAATCATGTTTTTGAAAATGATATGCTAGTGCAGATGTGGGGAAGGCTTTAAATGGATTCAATTTTTACGGGTTTGAATTTTTCTTTTTGTCTTTTGAAAATTTTATTGAAAACACTATCATTACTAAACCCAGTTACAAAATACAGGATTTTTGTAAACGGAATGGTTGGAAACATTTTTGGGAAAAAAAATCAATGCTTTGGCATGAAGAATTTTTAGTGACAGGAATAAACAAACAAACAGATTTTGATGTCCAAAAGCTTACATTTTAAAAACATAGAAACCATATATACTTTATAATAACACTGAAAAATAAACAGTAAATGTAATCAGTATTGTAGGTAACGCATTTGAATTCACATCAGTGTAACTTCTTGAACAGTTTTTTTTTGTTCTTTGGAGCGTGTACTGTCGCCCTGGTGCCTGTTGTGTTATAAAATATTTAAACAAGAAAATCCATACCTCATGAGAATAGGAAATGTATCGTTTAGACTTGAACACTGAATAATATGCAGAAGCATGATCACACAATTGGGAAGATACAAACATGCTCTTACCATTTTCTTGCATCCAAGTTACAGACTAGGTTGCCCACATTCAATAGTTCTCACACTGCAACTTGTATGGTTTATCTGGACAAATGAGACGCACCTTATATGCAAAGCCAATAATGTTTTGTTAGTCTAATTAATATCTTGACAATCTAATAAAAGGTTTATCATTAATCCAGTTAAAATAACACCAAGACTCGTAATTTAAATTACCCACTTTTTAGGATTTGTCTCCATAATGAATCAGTTTTAAGATTAGATTTAAGATTAAATGAACCTATTTTCCTTAATAAACACTTTGGTTTTCTTTTAAGGTCACACTAAAAAAACTCCACCAACATACTTATTTTAAGAGGTGTTTTAATAGCTACTGTATTCTTACCTTTTTGCCCTTTCTCCAGAGAAGCTTGTATTACCTCAGAACTGCAAGTTGTGTATGTAACCCCAGAGAATACTGTTTATTTCACCTGCACAGCAGAAGGAAATCCTTTGCCCAAGGTAATTTGTATACACATCAAGTAAATGACAACCAAGAGGTTCATATCAATGTTATTTTTAAACAGGACTTTGACTATGATAACTCAATGGCTACTACATTTCACATGTCCATATGCTTGGGAGGGACAATTGATATGTATAGATGGTTGATTTTTTCTGAATTATCTAATTCTAAAGGAAACTAGCTATGAAGACACCTATGGATAAAAATGCTGCTGAAATGTATTTTCTTCAGGGTCTTCAACTTCAGCTATTTCAAAAATAATGCAAATTCCAGGATGTAGTAAAAGCTTTCCATCTCATCAAAATGTCCTGCTATTACAGGGAAATTGTGAAGAGGTTTTTTTCTGAGATAACATTGATGAGGAAGTAAAGTTTTAAATAGTTTGCCAAAGGTAATATTTGTTGTTATAATAATATTCCTGTAAAAAAACTCCAAGATGCAATCTCCACTTTCCAAGGTGCAATCACTAAACTAGAGAATCTTCATGAAGATTGTTTTAATATTAAATATATTGATACCAGCTAGCAATTATGCAGACTTTGTAAGTGCTCTAATTGCTCCAGAATAAAAGTTATGTAATGATGGCGCGGAAGGCACGGACACAACACGACGATCAATATGATCAGGTTGATGCCACTTTATTGCTCAGATAGCTCAGTTTATATACATTCTGTTATCGCATTACACGCGCCGTCGGCCTTATGATTGGTTTCAGCAAGCAAACACGCGACTCTAAGTATTCTACCATTGGTTAAAGCTAGCTGTTCACGCGAACGTGGTTCCCACTTACATTCTGGCTGAAGTTCTGTCTTTATCATGCTTTTTTCCCTTTTTCACAGCATTCATGCTGCCCAAATGTAACCTTTCAGTCCTTATCGTTATCTGCTCATAACCTTCGAGTACAGAAGCCTACATACAAGTTAATTACAGATCTTCAGTGCTTGGAGTGTTCACAGGATGTCCATTCCTTACCAGAAAATCTCCCACAATGTAACACTTCGTGAACACTGTATATTTGTTTGTTGTATTTTTTAAATTATAGGATAAAAAAGAAAAACAATGAACAGATTTTAAAAAAAAAGTCTAATTCAGGATTAAGGCGTTAGTTGGAGCGTTCATTCTGACACCCTAAATTCTTCTTTCACTAATAATCAACATATGAGAATACCATGGAGCTCTTCTAAAGAAAAGTGATGCTATTGAGCCTAAGGATATGTCAGTGAACGACCATCATTAGAGGCCAAAATGCATGAATCAAGAGGAGGGGTTTAGAGAAGATGTACAGATCACTGTCTTCTTGTCCTTGAAGCTCAATAGTCAATATGCATTAGATGACACACAGAGTTTCTTTGTATATTCCATATCCCTGCAGCAAAGAACTGTCTTGGGGCAGCCGTTCCTATACAGCTTTTCTGCTACTTAGAGCAAAGTATTGTGTCCTTTAGCTTCAAATCCTTCCTGGTATCTGAATGCAAAGGAGGTAACAAAGGTGTGTTTGCCTATGGCTTCCATTACAAAGAAGCCCACACTCTGTTACTTGAGAGACAGTTTCCCCTACATACCTCATGCCTTTATATGTGATGCTGAAGTTGCTTTATTCTCTCTTCTTTGCTTTTAAGGTGCTTACTGAATCCGTCAAGCTAGAGTGATACAAATATTAGAGTGTTGATATAGTTGTGAGTTCATAAGTTTTCATAGTTTTAACTGATCAGCTAATATTTACTGCACTAAAACAAACACACTGTGAGCCTGTACTTGTGTCACTCTGGAGCCAAATCTCATCCCCGGGGGACACGTAGTGCACACATATTCCTCAAATCAACAGAAGGGATTGATTGGTAGCACCTACATTATAAAAATAGCATAAACTTTTCAGTCGCTTTGGAAAGGACCAAACTACTTGCCCTGAAAGAGAGAACAAAGAGATTGTGTTTTTCCTTCAGGCTGTATGTCCAGTATTCTTCTCAAGAATATTTATTACTAATCTACCCCAAATATTCAAAGCTGTTTGATTAGCTGACGTTTCCCATTTAAGAATGTCTTTTAAAATGTATGGATATTGTAAACAAGGTTGTTTAAAATAACTAATGAAAATGGCTTGTTATGATTAAATATTCATCTCTTACATTCAAGGAAAAGACGAATATGCCTATAATGCAAAATGTGTAAGATAAGTCTTGTACTTACTCTTGGGATTTAAATTCTTATGAAGTATGGTCTTAAATGTACAGTTTTAATAACGATGCTGCCAGATGTATGGCTGTTACTTCACAGACATAGTTTTGAAACGAAACTCAGCTAGGAAGCTTTTTCTTTAAAAACACATATTCACTGAAAAAAAATAAAAATCCGGCCTGTTCCATGTGGCTCACACAGAGACTTTACACTGCTGTATCACAGTTAGGCCATATTTCCTAACAGGGATGTCATTTCTGAAAAACAATCAAAAAACTCTTCTGTAATGGTGAGATGCCCTATGTCACCCTTCTGCAAACTATCAGAGCAAGTCCAAAAAGAGAATTGTTAAAATACCGTTGAAACCTTATTGTAGTACAAGCATATTCTAATTCAGCTTCACAGAAAATATTGCTTAGCAGGGATGCTTATAAGGTTGGTTTTTTTCAGTAGCTGTCACACTTACTCAGGCAACAAAGAAACAAAGCTATTTTGCCTTGAGCAAAACAAACCTAAACAAAACTCTTAACAAGTAAACAAATCTTCCTCTTGTTTATAATCTCAAACCAAGTGCAACAAGCATAAAATAGTACAAGGCGTGATGGCATTAAGAGTGAGACACAGTTGTATGCTAGACATACGGATTTTTAGCCACAGCTGTGAGTGCATGGTATCATACAGGTGTACCACAATGCCAACTCCATGTCTTTGTCTTTTTTGTTAGGGAATTCTGCCAGGCAATTCTAGTCTGACCCCCCTGCAATGAGCAGGGACATCTTCAACTAAATCAAGTTACTCAGAGCCCCATCCAGCCTGACCTTGAATATTTCCAGGGATGGGGCATCTGCCACCTTTCTGGGCAACACATTCCAGTGTTTCACCACCCTCATTGTAAAAATACCTTATATCTAGTCTAAATCTTCCCTCTTTAGTTTAAAACCATTACCCCTTGTCCTATCACGACAGGTCCTACATCTTTCCTGTAGGCTCCCTTTAAATACTGGAAAGCCGCAATAAGGTCTCCCCAGAGCCTTCTCTTCTCTGAGATGAACAACCCCAACTCTCGCAGCCTTTCCTCATATGAGAGGTGTTCCAGCCCTCTGATCTTTCTTGTGCCCCTCCTCTGGACCTGCTCCGACAGGTCCATGTCTTTTCTGTTCTGAAGGCTCCAGAGCTGGATGCAGTACTCCAGGTGGATACTTCTTTGATAACAATGCTCAAAATACATAAAAGCTCATCATATCAATGAGGCATTGCTTTTAACTAAATGTAGTTTCCTAATAGCTTCTGTTGCTAAGCAGAGCCAAGTGAAACTAAGATTACAAAACTATGATTGGACAAAGGGAGAGAAAACATTACCGGCAATGAGTGTTTGTATTACTTTAGGCAGTCTATTGTGAGAACAAGTAGTTAAACAGGATGATAGGTGATACATATGTTTCAAGGCCTTGTCTCAGAGTGCCACTTATCTCACCTCCTCTCTTGCATTCTATTTTAACCATTCATTTATACATGTCTCTGTCAAAACATAGAGTTCCCTGACTTACACTGTTTTCTTTCTGTCCTGCAACCTGCCAAAGGAACTTTGGCTAGCACTTACCATTGGGTGATACCTCTCTCCAAATGGTGTTTGGGGCCAAACTGGCCCATTCTGCTTGGTAAAGGAGAGGTCTGCAAAATTCTGGGTTGTGCTGGAGAATGCAAAGTTGAATCTTTACCTTACTTAAGATTGTCATTTGTCAGATAAAAAAATGTTTTGTTCATATCTCCTTTGTTCATTAATATTTCTGTGGAAAGGAAATTCACTCCCCATTTCCAGTGACTGATTTATTGATTGTCATATTGTAAGTCTTGTCTCTCACACTACACTATTATCTTTAACATGTAAGTTCCTTCTTCCTAAGTGGATGTATCCTAGAGTTAATGCCATAGTTGACAGTAAACACAATTATTTGTACAGTTCTAATTTTCCATTTTTTGGAAGACAAACAGCCAAAAATGCTATTTAGCATAATCTCTAGGAACAAATGAGTTGCATAACTTTTTCATATCATCTGACTACAGCAACAATTCATTACTTAAACAAGAACAGTGAATATTTCCTTATTACTGCCTTTGGAAAACACTAAACATGGGAGCAGATATTTGAGAATAACACTGCCGGAAATATGTGACTTCAGAATAAGGTTCAGTAGGTTCATTTGGTGTGTCTCAGTAGACTTCTGTTGTAAAACAGCATAACATTTTTCAGTAACATTGATGAGGAAGGATAATTAATTTTTGCAAAATCATAGAATAGTTGAGGTTAGAAGGGACCACTGGAGATTTTTCTAGCCCAAACCTCTGCTCATAGCTGGACAGCAGCTGGGTTTTGGATATTTCCACGGATGGAGGCTCCACAGCTTCGTGGGCAACCTGTTCCAGCAACCTGCCTCACAGTTAAAGCTTCTTTCTTTTGTTCAGGTGGAGTTTCCTGTGTTTCAACTTCTCATTGCCTTTTGTCCTGTCACAGAGCACCACAGAGAAGAGTCTGTCTCTGTCTTCTTTACTCCATCCCATTAATATTTTTATAGATTCATAAAACTCCCTGAGCCTTCTCTTCTCCAGGCTGAGCTGCTCTCTCAGTCACTCCTCACATGACAGGTGCTCCAGTGCCTTAATTTTTTCTGTAGCCTTTTGCTGGACTCAGTTCAGTACATCCATGTCTGTCTTGTACTGAGGAGCCCAGAACTGGACACAGTACTCCAGATGTGGTCTCATAAATTCTAAGGAAAGGGGAAAGATCATTTCCTCTGACTGGATGGCAAAAATTGTCATAACGTAGCCCAGGATACTGTTGGTTGTCTTTGCCATGAGGGCACACTGCTTGTTCATGTTGGTGTCCACCAGGGCATTCAGGATCTTTTCTGTAAAGCTGCTTTCCACCCATTTGGCCCCCAGCCTGGACTGGTGTATGGGGTTATTCCTCACCATGTGCAGGACATTTCAGTCCCCTCTGTTGAACTTCATGAGGTTCTTGCCAGCTCATTTACCCAGCCAGTTGAGGTCCCTCTGGATAGTGGCATGGCCATCAGGTCTATTGACCACTCCTCCCAGTTTTTTATCATGTGCAAACTTGCTGAGAGTGCACTCTGTCCTATCATCCAGGTCATTAATGAAGAGGTTAAACTGTATTGAAGTCAGTTTTGACTCCTGCTGGGCTTCCTGCCTTTGACCATAATCCTTTGAGACCAGCAGTTCTGCTAGTAGTAAGTCCACATCACTGCCCACTTATCTGGTCGATATTTCATGTTTGTCAATGATGATGTTGTGATAGACAGTGATGAAAGCCTTGTGAAAGTCAAGATACACAACAGCAGCTTCTCTACCCTCACCCATCAAACTACTGATTTAATTGTAGAAGGCTGCTAGGTTGGTCAGGCATGATATTTCCATTATCCATGCTGAATACTCCTAATCACCTTCTTGTCAATATGTCTAGGAACAGTTTCTAGGATTATTTGCTCCATCACGTTCCCAGGGGTGAAGGGGAGGCTGACTGATCTGTAGGTACCTGAGTCTGCCTTCTTGCCGTTCTTGGAGATAGGAGTGATGTTGGGTTTTTTCCAGTCCTCAGGAAACTCTTCTCATCACAAAGACTTTTCAAAGATAATCAGGTAGCTTCACAAGGACATCAGGAAGATCCCTCAGCACTTCTGAGTGCATCCCATGGGCTTGTGTGTGTTTGCCCTGGTCTAATTCTCTTCTATTTCGTTGCTCTGGGCTTCCTCACTGATGTCTCAGACCTGGGATTTCTTCAAAAATCAGCTCTCCTGGACTCCTCTTCTCTATACAGCTGTATCCCATCAGACTCTTCCAAACAGGTTCCTAAGCAGGCCAAAGTTTGTTCATCAGAAGTCCAAGGCTGAGATTCTGCTATTTGTCTTATTTTCTCCTCTCAGGACCTTGAGTGCCACCTTTTCATGGTTAGTGTGACCAAGGCTGCTCCAAAACTTCACATCCCTGAACAGTCCTTCCCTGTTTGTGAGCATGAAGTCCAACAGACTGTCTAACCTTGTTAGGCCCTCTGCAGCACTCCAGCTGCGTGACCTATCCCACCACACATCTGTAGTCCCAATGAGACTATATCTGTGTGGTGGTAATAGACATGCCAACTTGAAAATGACTATAGGCATCAGCAGCCTTTTCGGTGTAGCAAGAAAGCCATTTGTATGGTGGGAACTGGGAGCGGGTAGGGTTGGAAGGACAAGTGGAGGTTCCCTTCCCAGGTGAGAGGGAAAGAGCTCAAGCATGAAGAGTTGTAGTTCAGAAATATTTTGGCATTTTTATATGGCCTTTTTGCACCTTCAGAAACATGCTGTGTCAGCTGCCATCCTGTACTTTCCATTCCTCTTGGAAACATAGTATTTCCCAGGGACTATGTGAATTAGTGTGTACATGAAAAATAGATCAGAGTTTGCTTTCTCCCTAAATACCTAAAAGTTTAGGGAAGTTGTGTTTTTAAATTCAGTTAAGCTGCAAAACTGGATACTTACAAAATACTTTAAAAAATGACTAGAGGTTTTTAAGCACCTTTTCATAACTAATTCCTAAAGGTTTTAGTCACACACTTCTACTTGAGCTATATGTATGCATCACCCTCACCGCTCCAGCAGTGTGGGTTATGAGCACCCCTTCCACCCCCTTTCCAGGAGTGGCGAGTTCCTCTGCCCACCACTCCCACCAAAAACGTGGTGCTCCAATTTCACATGTACCTGTGTGGCAGCCTGCAATCCCCTAACTGTGCCAAACTGGGCTTTGACTTGTGCTGTTCTTATTTCCCCTCCCAGGTTTCCTCTTACTTCATTGCAAATATTTGTTCTTCCTTTATGCTTCTTTCCAGGCTAAACCCTATTTAAAAAAAATTATTTCCCTTGTTACTGCTTAATCCAGTTGATGGTTATCTTCATCTCCAGCATTATCAGAGCTGGTGAACGCCCCCTAGACTGTTTTGAGTGTCCTATTTGTGCACACTATTACTCTGTCACTCACCCCTTCCCTACAGTTGCCATCAAACTACTATGCCAAGGGTGGGTTTTGTGAGTATCTCCACAAATCGGAAATTATTAAATACACTTCTTGCCAGTTTAAGTACTGCTTTTTCACTCTGACCTTTTCATCCATTACTTTAATGCTTTAATGCATGAATTGTGTAATTAAGTGGTGAAACTTGATACCATAATGGTAAGACATAAAGTGTATATAAGTTAAAGTGAATTTTCTGACTTGTCTTGAAGCCAACTACAGACACAAGTGGAATACAAATGGTATTTTATACCTCTGTGTTTTGCATCTTTTGAAACAAACCTTTGTAGAAATTGTCTAAGAATAATTTGAGATAATAGGAGTATGCCTATAGGATATGGCATATCCTAAGAGGAGTATTTTTGTTAGTGAGCATAAAAAGCAAAAATATTCTGATGACAGAGTTAGCAAGTGTGATCAATGTGAGCTGGATCAGAAGAGTGTACAGGACAGCCTTCTGTTATGTAGATGGGCTGAAATACAGTGTCATGAAACCACACTTAAATTCATTCAGTAGGACTGTTCAGGGAGCACTGCAAAATCATAGAATCATAGAATACCAGGTTGGAAGGGACCACAAGGATCATCTGGTCCAACCTTTCTTGGCAAAAGCACAGTCTAGACAAGATGGCCCAGCACCTTGTCCAGCTTAATCTTAAGTGTCCAGTGTTGGGGAATCCACTGCTTCCCTGGGGAGATTATTCCAATGGCTGATTGTTGTCATTGTGAAAAATCTTCCTCTTATGTCCAATTGGAATCTCCCCTGGAGTACCTTGTATCCATTACCCTTCATCTTTTCCATGTGACTCCTTGTAAAAAGGAGTCTCCATCTTTTTTGTAGCCACCCTTTTAATACTGGAACATCCCCTAAGCCTTCTTTTCTCAATGCTGAACAAACCAAATTCTCTCAACCTTTCCTCATATGACAGCCTTCCCAGTCCTTTGGTCATCTTTGTGGTCCTTCTCTGGACCCTTTCCAGTCTGTCCACATCTTTTTTGTACAATGGGGACGAAAACTGAATACAGTATTCCAGGTGTGGCCTGACAAGCACTGAGTAGAGTGGGATAGTGACTTCTTTATCTCTGCTGGTGATGCCCTTGTTGATGCAACCCAGCATCCTGTTGGCTTTCTTAGCTGCCGCAGGACACTGTTTGGTCATACTGAGGTTGTTGGCCACCAGGACCCCCAGGTCTCTTTCCACAGAGCTGTTCCGCAGCCAGGTAGATCCGTGCTGCATTCCTGGACTATGTTTTCCCAGGTGCAAGATCTTATCCTTGTCCTTGTTGAACTTCATAGGGTTCTTGTTAGCCCACTCTTCCAGCCTATCCAGATCTTCCTTCAGGGTGGCTCTCCCTTCTGAAGTATCCACTTCCTCACTCAGTTTGGTGTCATCAGCAAACTTCATCAGGGTCCACTTAACCCAATCATCCAGATCACTTATGAAGATACTAGAGACCGTTGGGCTCAATATCGATCCCTGATGACAGGTTGCCAGTTTGAAGAGGAGCTATTTACTATCACCTTCTGGGTGTGGCCTGTCAGACAGTTTCCCACCCACCACACAGACCACTTGTCTAAACCTTAACACATCGGTTTCTCTAGGAAAAGGCTGTGGGGAACCGTGTTGAAAGCTTTGGAGAAATCCAGGTACACAATGTCCACCACTTGCCCCTCATCAACTGAGCACATTACTTTGTTGTAGAAGGCGATCAGGTTTGCCAAGCATGATTTACCCTTGGTGAATCCACACTGCCTTTTCCCANGTGGGTCTGTGTTTGCACCAACCTGGATTTTTGTTCCCAAGTACTGGGGAACAAAAGTGCTGGTAAAGACAGAGGTGAAGAAAGTGTTGAGATCCTCTGCCTTTTCAGCACTGTTGGTGACTGTCCTGCCTTGGGCTGAAGCAGAGCCAACTTCCGGATTAGTAAGAAAGGCTCTTGCCTACACTCGTTGCTGTGGCAACCAGGGTCATCTGACTTGGTTGTTTACCCTGTGGAAGGGTTACACCTGTGGCCAGGTCAGGTGACCCAAACTGACCAATCGGGGATTCCATCCCATCTACCATGCTCAGTATAAAAGCTGAGGGATCAAAAGGATCAGGTTGGCTCTTCTGCAAGGAGTGTTTTGCAAGGGCTGTTGTTCTTTGGATCTTTTCCAGTGGACTCTTTTTCAATGGGCTGCTTCTCTGTCTTCAATGACTGATGTCTGAGGAGGACCTCGTCAGCTCATATGCCTTTTGAGCCTGGTTGGTGTGTTCTAGTTCCTGTTTGTCACTGAATTCAGTCTGGAACTTTCCCACTGCCTGACAGTGATATCTCCTTGGGAGCTTGATATNCGACATCAGCCAGCTCTCTCAACATCCTTAGGTAGATAACATCAAGGACCATTGATCTGTAGGGGTCAAGCTCCTGTAATAGTTTGCATATCAACTCTTCCTTCACTGATAGTGGGTCTGTGTTTGCACCAACCTGGATTTTTGTTCCCAAGTACTGGGGAACAAAAGTGCTGGTAAAGACAGAGGTGAAGAAAGTGTTGAGATCCTCTGCCTTTTCAGCACTGTTGGTGACTGTCCTGCCTTGGGCTGAAGCAGAGCCAACTTCCGGATTAGTAAGAAAGGCTCTTGCCTACACTCGTTGCTGTGGCAACCAGGGTCATCTGACTTGGTTGTTTACCCTGTGGAAGGGTTACACCTGTGGCCAGGTCAGGTGACCCAAACTGACCAATCGGGTATTCCATCCCATCTACCATGCTCAGTATAAAAGCTGAGGGATCAAAAGGATCAGGTTGGCTCTTCTGCAAGGAGTGTTTTGCAAGGGCTGTTGTTCTTTGGATCTTTTCCAGTGGACTCTTTTTCAATGGGCTGCTTCTCTGTCTTCAATGACTGATGTCTGAGGAGGACCTCGTCAGCTCATATGCCTTTTGAGCCTGGTTGGTGTGTTCTAGTTCCTGTTTGTCACTGAATTCAGTCTGGAACTTTCCCACTGCCTGACAGTGATATCTCCTTGGGAGCTTGATATGTTTTTGTGTATATTTATTTATATTGTATCTATTTCATTGTTTCCTTTTTAAATTTTATTATTAATATTTCATTAGTTTTTTTCTAAATTCATAACTCTCTGTGTTTCTTCTTCCTCTCGTTGAGTGAGAAGTGGGGGAGAGCATCTGTTGTCTTGTCATTGTCCCACCTGGCCCAAACCACAACAGTGACTAATTCACCTCCCCTGTTTAACAGAGGGCCAGTATTTTCCTTCTGTTTCTGCCTGTTTATGTACCTGAAGAACCCTTGTAGTTTTTCCCAAACTACAAGAACTTAGCTCTGGCCAGTTTTAGTTTGAGATGAGCTTTTGCTTCTCCGGCTGCTTCTCTGCATGCCCTGGCAATGCCCTTGCAGTTATCAACATGTATTCATCCACTTTTCCATCTCTGTTGTGCTTTTCTTTGGTTTTGAGCAGACTCAGAAGCTCACAGTTAAGCTGGGGGGGTCTCTTTAGACCACTTTGGACCCCACCCCTGAGTCCTTCAATTTAAAGGGGATTAAAAAATGTAGGGGTGCTACTTTCAGTATCTTTCAGTAACACATTTTTGAGAACCCACATTGCCCATTTTATACTCTACTGCAGTATGCAAACATAGTTTTAGAGACTAGTAATGAGAATTGCAAGGAAAACTTTTGTTTTGAGAATGATCAATGAGGTGAAGTACAAATTTGCTCATTTTGTGCATTGTGAAAGAGTATGAATTGACGCTGCTACTGCTAGAACAAAAGCAAATATAGTGCTAAGAAGGATCACAGGTGGTATTTCAACTTCAGAATGGAAAATCTGAGAATTGTTGTACCTTGTGAGACTTACTTTAATTGTACTATGTACAGAGTTGGTCAGCCATGTTTTGAGACTGATCTGTTTGAGTAAATGAAGTAAATATTTCATTTTGAATTTCATTGCAAAACAAAACCACAAAGAATAATAGAAAGGAAATGAGAAAGACAAGAGAAAGATAATAAAGGAAAAGTATCTTAAACGTCAGCACTGGCACAAAAAGCAGTGATTTTACAGTGACTTTGAAGAACTCCCCAACCACCAGAACAATCAGTTTCCTAAACAACTCCCATTGCTACTGTCTGTGTAATTTCTATTGAATCAGCGTGGGTGAGTGTTGGTATGGGTGCCTACTGGTGTTAAACCACAACAGTAAGGGAAGGAAATATTATTTAATAATATTAATATTGCTTTTGTTGATCATGGGAAAAAAGTAGTTAAAAAGTCTGAGCAGCAAAAACTGTCTTCTATCAAAGAAACAATAATTAATAAAAAAAACCTTGATGATTCATACCTTATATTATTTTTAAGCTTGGAATATTACAAAGGTCAAAATAATAGCAATAAAAATACATTTAAAAATTTGAAAGAGAAAAATAATGCAAAAGACACCAAAAGCTTATCTAGCCTTCTGTTTATACTTTTGCTATAGATATTATTAGACTATTTAACATTTCATAAAATAAAGCCTAGATTTGAAGGTGTTGTGGTATAGTAATTGATTTTATTATTTTCATTTTCTTATTCTTTGTACGGTCATTCATTATCTTCACCGTGTGTAATACCTGCTTCTGGCTGGATAGTTTTTAACAGATACCATCTTGGATTTAACCATCTCTGACTCCCATACAATATTGTGTCATTTTAAGATGTTATTTTTGACACAAAAAAGAATGACCACATTCTTCATCCCAAATTATCAAACATCATATTTCCACTTTAATAACCTGTGTCTAAATTTTGAGGTCTTTTGCCTGGATTTAAGGTAATTATAGTATGCATATCACTGGCATTGTTAGACTCTGAAGTGTAGTTTCTCAGCTTTAAAACAATATGATAGAAGTTACCATCTGCTTGTCCTTCAACTTGCTTTATGGTTTCCTTGTTACTTGTTATGTATTGTGTTTTTTAATTTTCTTTAGCTGTATCATTAATCAACCAACTGGTGTGCAAAAATCAGCTTTTATTTCCTTCTAAAACAGATCGCATTTTTTAGGATATTGTGGGTTTTTTTTGTCAGTTTAGCAGATGCTTCATCTCTGTGTCTATGGTACTTCTTTATTTTGCTTCAGTGACTGAAGTAAAAACTGTAGGTTGGCTGAGAAGTGGTGAATAAAAAAGTAAAACATTTCACATTAAAATGTACAGAGTGTGAGGCAGATAAACTGTTTTTTATGACATAGAGTAATTATTATTGTAAATCAGAATTCATTCCCATTATGCATCTTTACAAAGAATGGCAAGGAGGATATTGCTGTGGCTGATTTTAATCAGACTATAAATCTTTATTTATGTGATAAATATAAAAATAATGCTAATTCTTTACACGAATTGACAGTAGAAATGCTTTTTTCCAAGTGATGTTATAAAAGTTTGAGTCAGTACTTGTGGGATTTTAAACTGATAAAGGTATGAAAAAGGCAAGTTATCACCAGGTTATAAATGGCGAACTCTCTCTAATTTAAAGGTCACTTCAATTTCCAGTATTTTCCTAGTTGAAACGTGGTTTCTCAAGAATACTAGCTAGCTAGTAATGAGAGATGGCACTGATAAATCCATTTGCATTTTAGTCTCTGCTTTTCACTTTCAGTAGTCTGTATTAGGGTTTGCACCTATTTTATGTAGTTCAAATTAATTCTCTAGAACATCTACTGCCATAACATCCACTGACAGCATTGCTGCTTAGCACCTTAGAGAAAAGTCTCATTACAGTTGATGATATATTGCCATTACTGAACAGCTCTGGCACAATATTAGTGTCTTCTGTTTGTGATACCATAATTAACAGTAATTCATTTTATAGGATAGCTCTTATGGGGGAAGAATTATAAATAGCTATTACTCTCTAGGGAGTTAAGTCTTTACAGGCTATCTGAATGTTTCTATAGTATATGTACTCTTTTTGTTCACAGACATATGAAACCGGTGCCATTAAAATAGATAAATCCAAACTTGTAGCCATTAACTTTGCGAAGATTTTACTACAGATTCCTTAAACAATTAAATGTGGTTACTAGATGGTGTCCATTGCACATTGGCAGAGAAAGAACCAACAGGAAAATAAGGTGTGTAGGTACGTTGATACCGTGGGTTTAAAATGCTGTACAAGTCTGAAATCAAATACTAGGAAATTCAGATTAAAATGATTCAACACTTAAAAGTATTTCACTGGTGCTGAGGCATGAAAATCTGCATTTTAGGAACAACCATTACTCTGTGCATCAAAGATCATCGTAAGGGAAAAACAATAGAAAGCTAAAGTAATTAAATTCTAGAATCACATTCAGTAAAGTGCTTTATTTTTGAAAGCATATTTAGCAGACAGGCACTGAGGTGTGATGGTTACCTGTATGTGCAGTCTGTAAACATAACTTTAATTTGTTAGGATATTTCAAGATGTGTTGAAGACAAAAAAAAAAACATGGATGAACTGTTTTTTGTCAGAAAAATGATTTGGTGAAATCCTTAAAAAAAAAAAAATAGTCTGTTTGAATAATTTGGTTCATAGATGGCAGAGTCATGCAGTGCCCATATCTTCTAAAAATAATTTTGCTAATACAGCCATATTAAAAGGTGTCAGCTGAAAGAAGTACTCAGTTTTGTACCTTCTTAGATGATATGTTGCAGCGATTTGAACTGAACGTAGTGTGAATTGACTTGTTCTGAAAGCCCTCTTTCCTATGATTGATTTCCTATTTGCTATACTTCTAAAATTTCTGATTAAGGGAAGGCAAGAAATAATTACACATTTCATTATCAGCCCATCTAGCCCCAAATAAGCATCCATTGTGTGGAGATAAAATGGAAAAAGAAAAAAACCAAACCAGTAGTAAATGTAGATGTAGGTGTTATGACATATATAATACTCATGACAGGGAAGAAGATTAACAGCACGTATTCTGTTTCAGTCATTCTTTGTTTTGTCTGAGAATTGTAGACAAAATTTTAATTTTTTGTCACTGTACTGGAACAGCCTACCCAGGGAGGTGGTTGAGTCACCATTCCTAGAGGTATTTAAGAAACGTCTAGATTTGGCACTTCAGGGCATGCTCTAGTGACAGATTGTAGGGGTTTTTGTGTGTGTATGGTTGGACTTGATCTCAAAGGTCCTTTCCAACCATGAAGATTCTATGATTCTATGACATCCATTTTGCCCAACACCACTAAGACTTGGAGAAGTAGGTCTGGAGTTTTTACTTTTAATTCATTATTATGGATGTAAACGTATACTTATTTCTGTACATATTTACTTCTTAATATTAACATTTAGATGAGAGTAAATGTTATATTGAATGAGGTAATTTATACTTCATTGTTTGCTGGGGGGAGTGGGAGCTTGTAGTTACAAGGACAGATTATGCAGTGAGGGAGAGGCATGGTCTCCTTCCTATCCTGTTTTCTGCTATGGTTGTTTATTCCTTTTTCAGCCTGCTTATTCATCTTTCACTCCTTAAAAATTTCTTACTGCAGGATGAGTTTTTTTTTATAACATAGTGTCATGGTTTAGCCCCAGCCAGCAACTAGGACCATGCAGCCACTTGCTCACCCCGTCTTCCCCGCAAAAGGCTGGGGAGAAGAGGGAGAAAAGGAGGGGAAAGGGAAAAAAAAAAAACAAACAACCTTGTGGGTTTAGGTAAAGACAGTTTAATAAAACAATAACAGAAAAGAAAAATAAGTGACACAAGTTATTCTCAGTCCTCAGTGAATTGGCACTGTTCTGAGCAGTGAATGTGGATTTCCCCTCCCTGGCCAACCCCCATGTATACACTGAGCATGATGTCTATGGTACAGAATATTCCACTGTGGATTCCATTGTTCTGTCTGTATTCTCATTTTGTCTTCATAAATGCATAAAGACATTCACTGACAATTACCCATTTTCTGCATAAATGTCATAGTGCCTGGAATTCTTTCACTGAGTTACTTTATAGAAAGACTGTGCTTGCCCATTCAAATTGTCTTTTACATTTTATCACAAAGCACTGAAGAAGAAAAGAGGCAACGTCTTTTATATAGAAGAGCAATGTTAAATACATATATTAAGGAAAGATAACATGACCCTTTCAATTGTGCTCCACACCCTCCTGTACTGTGTCCATGGTTTTCTCCTTTTTTAGCTTCCAGTCTTAATTTCCCTTGAACTGTGCATTATTCTATACTGGGATACTGTGTCATTTATTAAACTTTACTATATTATTAAGGTTTACCCTAATGGTTTTTGTTATACAAATAATAACCAGCATTAATGCTTAAGAACAAAACTTAATTTTTATTGCAACACTACTATACATGATTTCTTTTTAGAGTGAATACTTCTAAAGAAGTGTTTATAAAATAAGATCATATCAGCCTTGTAATGCTTTGGCACTGTTTCCTGTTGTTGAACACAAGGATGTATAACCTGTTTGTAGCTATGTAGTGAATTGCACAGTGGGTCACAATCTGCCATTGAAAGCTTTGGGAATTGCAGGGGTTCAGTACCTCAGAATTTGGCCTGGCTAAATAGCAATTACGTGTTATGGTAAATTGCTTGACAATTTTAGTTTAAATTAGAAAATAACTCCTGGGATGGGGGCTTACTTTCCAATAGAACAGCTAATTAATGAGCAACTCAATACGTTGAATATTAGTTTTTTGAATCTTGTGATTTTCCAAGTCTATGTAGTGGAACTAATCACAGAATGATTATATAGCCAGAATTATTTGTTTAGTAAATGATTTTGTATTTAATTTCTTGGATATATTTTTAGAAGCTAGCTAACTTTATTCAATTATTGCTGGTAGGATTACTTAAAATCTCCATGCAATTCTCAAACAAGAGTTGGATTTATAATAAGATCTGATTACATTTTTATAATGCAGATTCTAATGACTTCCATTAATCATTAGAATTCCCACCATGTTTTCAGGACGAGTGAAGAAGAGTTTATTTTAATAAAGAGACCATTGGGACTCAAACTTGGATGCTCTACACAGACTCTACCTGGTTGACTGTGCAAATGAACAATGTCCTCTGCACTTCTTTCTTCCTCTGTGTTAGCCACGATTCCATCTTGGTATGCGACATAAAGTGAATGGAAAAACGTAAATAAAAGGAAATATTTCAATTATGTGACTCTACATCTAGATTCTCTTACTGTTCTCCTTCACCATAGGTGGTGATCTCTCCAAGATGTCACTCAGCAATAAAACCCATCAGCATTATCAAGTAACAACTCATTATATCATGAATATTGAAGCACACAGTGTAAAGTGCTTAAAAAACCATTGCTACACAATGTGGTCTCTAAAACTGAGCTGTTCAATTTTTTCTAGGGATGAAAAGCTGATTTAACAGTTCACTGAGTTGAATAGCCTTTCAGTTTCTTCTTTATTGGACTGGATCTTTTTAGTCAGTAAGAGTGAATTATGAATGCGAGTCATTTTGAACCTGGCATTAATGAGAGTAATCAAGAACTCCATAAGGTCTAAGTTAGTTTTTCCTTAATGTGGATAAACTGTCCTGTTGCTTGTCAAAATAAAATGTTGTAGAAGTGGTGAAAGCAAAACTTACAACGTATTAAATAAATCATTTTTATATATAGCCTCCCAAATTATTAAATACAGAATGATTTATGAGTATAGCTTGCCATGATTTTTTCTCAGTCCTTTAATATGCTGTAAGAAGCTGACTTCCACACAATGGACACAGTTGTGTTGCATACTGAAACCTTACACAGCGCTCATGGGGCCTTTATGTGATTTTTGAGGAGGCAAGGCTCAGATGACAATAAATAGAATAGATATTGTGATAGTAATTTGACTGGAAAGACACCCCCCATAAAACGTATGACTTCTCTCATTTTCCTCTGTATTGTTTGAATGTGGTATGGTTGTTTGGTCATTCCAATAATTTTGCTAGGCTGCTGTAAGTTTTTCTGGCATAGTTTTTGAGATAAACATTGCTGTTACAACTTATATTAGCTCATGAGCTGCTCTGGATTATTCAGTTTGGTCCATAGCAAAGATAATCAGTATTTAGACAAGGGTGTCTTTAGATGTACTAAGAGATGACATTCATATAAAAAAAGCTTGATTTTTCTTTTCTTTAATTCTGCATCCCTGCTTGTATTTATTGTTCACAATAAACACAAGTGTCAAGACCATTCACTTGTGCAGAGGTTCGAAAGAACACAGATATTCCTTGGGGAGGGCATGGACTATCATTGCTTACAGGTGAGCAGTCAGGATTGCAATTACAATGTGCACATAAAGGATAGGGGTTAACACATCAGTGAGAATGGAAATTAATGATAAGCATACTGCTTCGTATTGTCTGTTGATGAAGTCACCCTAGCCCTTCTCTTTTACCACTTCCCTTAACAAAATCTGAAAAGTGCTTGCAAGTGATGTTCTGTTTAACATAGGATTTGGAATGGTTTAATATGTTTTTTCTGAAATATCTTGTATGAAAGAACAGAAAGAATTTGGTAAAATGTACTTAGTTTTTGTCTGGTTTTATTTGTGGGCTGGTATTCCAGTTACGAAAAGCAGCAAGTTCCTTTGTAAATTCTGAGGGCAACCTTACAATCACAAATGGGAAGATATGACTGTGTCTCAAGTGTGTTGCAAGCTTATGCCTTATGTGCCCCTCTCCTGCTAATATATGTTATAATATTAAGTACCAGGGAGAGTATAATTTAATTCAGGAAAAGTATTAATCCCATTAACATTTCCATGCTTTATTTGATAATTAAGTTTTTTAAGCAGTCACGGTTTTGTCTGCTACTGAAATGACTCTCACTTGTTGCCAGTTATTTTGCTAAGACTTGTTTTTAAACTGTTTTATTATTACTAGAATTATTTCTAGATTTGAAGGTCCACTAAGGAAGGTTCCAAAACATTTTTTTTTAACAACTTCTGAAAAAGGCATGTGAATCGGGGTTACGTACTTGAACTACGCAGATTTTTAAATTTGGTAACGTTGGTACTGGAATCACAGTGCCTGCAAAAGAAGGTACAGGCATAGCCTTTGACTCTGTCTCCTAGCTTGATCCATCTTCCACAAACTTGAGAGACATTTTCAAGTGTTCATATGAAACAGCATTCAGGATTGCTGAGAATTCGCTTACTTGCGGAGCTCAATACTTCAAATTAAATTTTCATTAGCTATTCCTGATTATAACTCTGGTGTCAATATGGAAGATGTAAAATGATCAGAAGAATCAGAATGGAATCAACTGATTCAGTCACTACAAAATTAGTTGTGATTTGTCAGAAAATTCAGTCTCTGGGAGGATTACAACTTAGTACAGTTAGTAATACTAACAAATAGTACGAATGTGCAAGGAGGTTTTCATCTCACTTTAGCTTTATAAACTACTTTTATCTTAAAATAACTGTCTAGGTTCAATCACCAATGGTTGATTGAGCAAGATAAAGTGATATTCCCCCTTATCATAAAAGATGCTTGTCTCTCCATTCACTGGAGATGGAATTAAAATGTCTATTTTTGTCAAAAGTACTTTGGACTGCTGAAGTCATATAAAAAGTTTGCAGCTGTCTTCAGATCCTTATGTTATTACACCAGGTAGCCAGGCATGTATTGTTTTGCAGGTAAACATCTTTTAAAGTAAATGTCAAATTGTTGACACAGTCACCTTGTAGAACTCCTATAGGCATAAATTCAAGTTATGACACATGTTTCTAGCATAGTTGAAATGCTTGTGCATTTCTATTGAAAAATCTGAAGATCTCAATACATAGATTTGTGGAATAGCTCTGATCTGTAATTTTCAGAGGATGTATGTTAGGAAAATCTTCTTTGAAAAACAAAATTTAACATTAAAGGCAAGATGGAAAGGTGTTTTAAACTTAAGGGTACTTAATAAGCAAACGAACACCATTTAAAAGTCTTCAAAGATTTCCTAAAAGTCACAGAGTGGTGAAAGATACAGGTACAATACAGACAAATGGGCATTATATGATGAAAAAAATCTCACTGTAGAACAAAACAGGATATTGCTGGCATGTGTACCACAATTATCATATCAGTCCTTTTCTGAGTCAATAAAAAAACCTTACCGTGCTGTATATACAACAGCGTATACTGTATCTACTTTCTCTCCTCAAGTGAAAGAGGTTTGTATTTTACAAGGGAAAGCTTTTCCTCAATGTTGTTTAAGTACTTTATATACTAGGACATAGATTTTTTTTTTTGTTCCATTCGAAGATCACTGCTGTTAATAAGATTCAAAACGAGGCTATTGTAATGGACGCTTTTCTGAATGTGCTTTAATAATCTCACCATGTGTGCTGATCTCTCTATTCATTGAGTTCTACAAATTGCATCTTAACAATAAGTTAATGGCTAAAGGAATCAAAGGCAAATTGGAATATGCTGCTGGTGGCTTTGCTTTGCATAGCATTGTGCCCTTCATATGGTTTGCTCTTGGACTTCTTCAGAGCAACATTTCAGGTAGCTTTATAAGGAGTCTCCATGGTATACAGTGTATTTTCATGTTTGTAAGATGTACGTGTAACTCAGTATAGGCTGATTGGAAAGAAAGGAAAGAGCAGAGAATAAGAATAATTTTTCTGCATTCGCAGTGGAAAAAGTCTAAATTATCTAAATAAGCTAGTCTGTAGTTAAGCTGTAGGACTTCTTGCAACAGGATGAATGGATTCTCAAAATTTTCCAGGCATCACAGAGCAGTTGGATTTCTTCATGGCAAAGAAATCAAATCAGGCTATGGAATATAGATCTCTGTGTCAAGAAGTCTCTGAGCTGCAAATTACAGGAGCTTGGGAATATATTCTGAGGTAGTAAACCTTCAAATTTCCTTTGTCCCAGACAAGATCTATAACCCATCGTTGGAAAAAAAAAAAAAGCACTGGGTGGGCTGAGTCTTTGGTTTGACTTATACAGAGTTTCTTGTATTTTTTCGTATGTCAGAGAGATGGGGATATTACAGGGCCGCTCAGGTTTTTAGATTCTTTTGTTGTCTCATTTTCAGAAGTCATTTCCTCTATTCCTTGAATACAGTTTCCTACAGCCTCAGCAATGCAGAGCTTACCAGTTTGTCTGCTCCATAATAAATGCACTGCTTTCTCAAAAAAAAGTCTTCTGGAGGTTTTTTTTGTGTTTTGTGAGATACTTGTGCAGAAGCCTTGAACTGATTCCTTTAGCTGATATCAAAAATTGTTGTTTATTATATTGTACTGAGCTTCTAGAGGTACATATATATTGTACTGAGGTTCTGTATGCAATACAGCAACGAGTTCTCCAAAAAAGTGGAGGGGAATTTGTTTCAGGGAAATCAATAATGCTGACAGCTGTCTATCGTTGATAAACAAACCTGAATTAGTTACGTAAGGTTAAAATGGCTCTTAGTCTACCATCTCCGTGAGAATTCTTCTGGGTTTTTTATACCAAAGATTCATTCTCTATTTATCAATAAGAGATTCTGAAGTTTCCTTGTTCTTCTCAAACTTGCTTCTCTTTGAGAGTGTATAAGTGCTGTTTACATCACACAAAACATAAAATTTTTAAAGTGATAAATTGTTCAAATTGTGAAGTTGTTTTTGCAGTAGCACAAGATGAACAAGGAACAACAACTATGTTGAATCATTCATTCTTTATGTCATCCAGCAGATTTGATACTGTAATTAACTCCATAAGAAGAAATTTGTTTCCACAGTAAGAATTTGTTTTTATCTTTGCTCACAGAAATTGTTCAGTTTTATTCTGTTTACTTCTTGTCTCTTTCTTGAACTGCAAAAGTGATACTTTAATATGATAGTCAAAAATCTATTTTTCCCTTTTAGAAGACAGAAGTGAGCTGCAGCCATTCAGCTTTGGAGGTTTTTGGGGTGTGTGTATATTTTTGGGGTGGTTTTTGTTGGTTTTTTTGTTGGTTGGTTTTGTGTTTAGGTTTGTTTTGTTAATTGCAATATCTGATGCTAAGCAAAGCCACGAAACATATTTTTACTGCTTATGAATTTCCCAGTCATTTCCCCTATTGCTTCTTTGTGTGGTCTCATGATAAGCCGATCTACAGAAAATCCATATCCTGTGGTTTTACAACATAAGCAATAAACCATGAAGAATACAATACTTTGGTTTTGCTAGACATTTTCTTAACACAGTACAATTTCAACAAGACTTAAGTGTCAGGAGTGCTCTTATGGGGATTTTTTGCTTTGGTTTGTTTTTGTGGGTTTTGTGTGTGTGTGAAATTGTGGTTTTAGTTTCCCTGCCAAAAACTGGAAAATTATGAGTATTATACTCTTTTTTTAATTTTAGCATGAAAAGCTAAAGTGGTCCTATACTGTTGCTGCATGTTAGCTTAGAGGCACTGAAAATTCAGTTTGTTCTTTAATCAAATGGCAGTCTTCAGCCATTCATAAACTCAAGCAATCAAATCCATACGGTATTATTTCAAAGTCTTCAGCAGAAGTCGTCAGGTCGGTTCAAAAAACAAGCTGTAAGGAAGTAGAGCAATGTTTTCTGAAAAAAATTATAAACGACATTTTGTAAACTGACTTCTGTTGATAATGAGGATGAAAATAGCGATCATGCTAATCAATGAAGGGGGTTCATAAACATTGCTTTTTTTTCTGCATTAATTCTACTCCACTGAATTAAATCTTCTGTAAGGAATTAAAAAATCAAAAAGATTTGTTTTGCATGTAGTGCAGAAAGATTTCTAATTTTAAGATCTAAAAGCATGTTTACATTTTACTCAAAAATACTACTTCAGCTCAAGCTACCTTTGGCTGAGGTACCCAGCCCTATAGCTCTAGCAGTGCTGAGCTTGACAGTTAATGGGTTTTTTGAGCTTTTTGAGAGGCTAAACCTGTAAGCAGGATCTACGGTGGCTTTAGTATTTCCTTGGCTGCTTCTCAGCTTTCTTTGCTGTGAAATTTATGTTGAACCTGCTGTACAAACTAGTGTTCAGAGATCTGTGGCTACGGGGTTGCTGTAATTCCAGACCCAGAGGTGATCACCTCAAACCCAGCTCTGCTCTGTACAGACGGGTCTGCGTCCCCCCGCATGCTGCCGTTCTCCCATCACACAGACAGGCTGTGAAAAGTTAGTTGGTGTAAAGGAACAAAGCTAACGCTACAACGCTACGAGGTTAAGATAACATTTCAAGCCTTTAGAATATGTTAAACCTTCCCCTGAAGTGTGTAATGTTGGTCTCCCAGGCATGCTGAAAACTACTATTAATTTAGTGCAAAAAATCAAAGCCTTTCTGTGAATAGTAAAAAGTGAAAAAAATCCCTCTGATGACAGAATAAAAGGGGGACCTGGCACTGACTTAAAAAGGCAATTCTTTTTTATGATGTCACCACGGTCTGGTCATAGGAACATAGTGTATTGTTAATGACATTCTTTAAATAAAGATTTAAATCTCTCTCTCTGTAAATACTAATGCTTACGTATTTCTGTATTGAGTATTTCCGTATTCTGTGTTGACCTTTGCTTAAAATCTACTTTGAGTTCTCCCTACTTTATTTTCTATGGATGGTAAGCACTCCTATGTCTCAAATAATGTTTGAAGAATGAGTGTGAAAACAGTTATTTACAGTATTTATTTTCTTTTCCAACATTCATGGATAATGTGGTATGACTTTTTACACATTTTTGCAGTTGGTGCAGGCAACTTCCATACTGCCTGTAGATGCACAACATTATATATTATGAATATTGTATATTATGTGGATGCCTGCAATACTGTCTGTAATAATAATGTCCTATTCAAAATATATGGCGTCAAACATAATGCAGAGAACATATTATATAGTATTTTAAGAAAACTGACAAAAGGAAATGCTAAAGATTTGCTGTTACTGGAAGATCTTACTCTATTTATTTTGACTTTATGGTTCTGCACTTACAATTAAAAGAACACTTTTTTTCCCATGTCTAAAAGCTCCAGGTTAAGTTTTGTTAAAATTAATCAACAAAATGCATTCTTTGAAAAAAATCAATGTTTTATTTGAATTTGTTGCAATATTATTTTTCAATTTATTTTAAAAGAATCCAAGGGTCTAGAATAATTTCTTTGTGAATTGACATAATATGACCTATTAGTTCAAGGATTCTGTATATTTCCAAGCAGGGCAGATACTAGGATAACAGTAAAAACTGTGTGTAAATATTTTTTCGTGTTTTTCTTTTTCTGAAATATCTTCATAGCATTTTGTAGGCATTGGTCATTTCTGGATCAACAGTCTTTGTCTAGTCATTAATTAAGTTTTATCTTTTTTGCCAGTGCATTGTAGGCAGTTAGTCTAGATTCCTGTTCAGTGTATTTGCACTGTGGAGTAAAAACCATGCCACTGATGCTGCATTGTGGAATATTTGACTGCCTTCCTGACATTGGTTCTGGATAATCATGGGCTGCCACTCTATCAGCAACATATAGGATTGACTGAAATCAGAGATGGGCTTATATATAAACTTCCTAAAATAGCATTCAACAAAGGAGATTTTCCAGCTTGTTTTCCCATTGTTACTCCTCATGATGATCCTTGAGCAACAAATTCAAAATTCATGCTTTTTGCTCGCTTGAGCCGGTTTGTGGCAGTACTCTCGTAATGACCTCAGTTTATGCAAGGAAGCAATTTAAGCATCTGATATTGCATATTGATGCTTCTAATATGTGTGGAAGCTCTGAGAGAGAATTGGAAGACCTAAGAGACAAAACTAGTCAATATGGTCTCAAGGAAAGTTTTCATCTTTCATCCTGAAAGCACTTACTGCCGTTTGCCACAGGTCCACCAACTAAATAAAGAGGAAAATGAAAGCACTGTTACCTTACCTTGCTACAGAGCAAATGAGCAGTTGGGACTAATCACTTTGCATATGCTGTGCTTTTGCAAACGTAACCTCATGGCAAGGGAACTGCTGAAAACAACCTCCTGCTGGGATGGAGACATTGTCGATAGGGAAGTCAGAGAGATTGTGCTGGGATGCAACTTACCACATTCAGTCACTGTCTACCCAAGACATTTGATGAGTGTGGCATGAAACTGATGGGCAATTACAAAGGTTATAACCCCAGTCTAAATGATGGGAATTAGTCATATATTTGCAACAGCTGGTTGTAAGTTTGGTCAAATGCTGATCAATCTTGTTCTCCACTGGTTGAATGAGACTTTGGTTTTACAATTGTACTGATGAAAGCTTCCTCTAAAATATGAATCGTACAAAATCCTTTTTTATTTCCGTGAATTTACTTAGGAATGGTTTTGGTCAAGCGAGAGCTACAAAAAAGTTTATTTAATTCCAGGTGAATCCCTTCTTCTCCCTCTTTCCTCAGCTTCCTAAACTGTTTCTATTCTTCTCTCTGTCTGACATTTACACATTTTATTTGCTTTCATTCTTTAACTGTTCTGCTTACGCATTTTCTCTTGCTCTGAATAATCCCTCTTATTCCTTTCTGTGACTCTCTAGGATTTCCATTTAATTTGTTGTTCTCTTTTGGTTTATCTCCTTCAAAATACACACATAACCGTCTTCAGTCTTACAACATTTTTTATAAATAAATAAATTGAACAAAGTAGCAAAGTTATTAGTTTCATTAAAAGACAATAACATCTTTTTCAGACAGATGCAAGTTAATATGCATTATTTTATGTATTGGTCCTGTATTTAATTCTTCAATCTCTATTTCTTTCTTCATTCCTCCTTAATGTCAGTTTTACTATTAGCTTTGAAGCGTCTCTTTTTAGGGATGAAAGCAGAGTGTCTTGACTGTATAATAAAAATAATTATTGAAATGCATCCAAATATATAGTTGAGATTTACTGTACTAAAAATTGAAGACCTCTCTCAGAATAAAAGCAGCTGAAAATAGCTTGTTGTAGCAGGCAAAAGAGATAAAATCAGGTTTAAAACTCAGCTTGTGACAAAAATGAAGACTATTTCTTTATTTCAGAAAACTTGTCAAAGAGAAGGAAAGCAAAATATAATTTTATGAAGTTCCACATAATTGTGAAATGGTTGATTAAAAAGGCTGTCGTGTAAGTTGTTCCTGGGGTACATTTGTGAGAATAGATATTTCTGTGGATTTGCAAGTTTACTAACGCTTGTTTCACATCCAGAAAAGTAAAGTTGCCTGCAGCCTTTCCCTGAGCTTTCATGTGAGATAGAACAGTCTTTTAAACTGCTCATTCACCTTAGTATATGTTGTAGGGACTGCTAATAGTATTTGTGGAAAAGTTACACTTTTAGAAGTGCACAAGCCAAGATGAACTTACTGTTCCTGTCAAAACAAACAGGCAAACCTGTCATCCATCCTCTGGACACCTTGGAAGGTCTGAAACTGCAATTGGTTTGAGAAGTTAAACCACTCCACTAAAAGGGAGGAAAAGGCTTCCATCAAAGCTGAAACCCTAAATACTACCTTGTCATCATAGAAACAGCAGATCAGACTGAGAGACCTTAACATACAATTCTCCCCCATGCAAAATTGCAACAACATTTAGCATTTCTTCTTTGGGATACTTTGGTGCAGTATAAATTTAAAAAAAAACTTTCCACCTGTGTTTACAAATATAATGTGTTGACAGAAAAAAACCCAAACAACAGTTTGTAAATTTCTCATGTTTTCAAACAAAGAGAAAAGTTACACCATAAAAAAAATGCATGGTTAGTTTCTTTGATGTATAACCATTTATAATCTAAAAGATTTAACTTCAAAGTGTGATATCCTAATTTTTTCCAGTCTTACAAACAATACAGGTTCCTTTGTTCAAGAGCCAGCCTTGTAAATATTGATTTTGTTTTCTGTTTGTAGCTGTGGAAGACCTTGGTACAGCAAATAACATTGCTCATAAAAGTATTCTACTCTCAACAAGGCTGTGGGGCTTTAGCATGGCCTATTTCATGCTTAGAAGGTTACAATGCCTATGAAAGACTGGTTTCATAATGATAATAAAACTGAAGTTTTGAGAGCTCTTCATTGAGCTGAAGGACTTAAGGGAGCATACAAAACAGCAGCTTTGGGAGGACAGGGCCAAGCTGAAATGTTTTCAGGGATGTATGAAGTGAATCATAGCTGCTGAATGTAAGCTAAGCTAATGTACCTTAATATTTTCATTTGTTAAAAAATGTTTCTTCATAATATGTTTTTCCAGTTCAGCTGAAGAGTTTGAAGGGCACAAGTGCTAATGACAGGTAAGTTGCAAATACCAATTTAGTATGCTTTTAAAGAGTACATGACAATTTGAGTTTGGGAATTTATTTTATTTGTTTATCTCTTTTCTCTCCCCCCCTCGCTGTTTTTTTTTTTGTTTGTTTTTGGAGTTAGGGAAATGCTGCTTGTGTTTGGAGACAACTGTTTACTCTTGTTCAAGCAATATATTTAATGTTATGAAATGAAAATTTTCTTCACTAAGATTATGTGTTTTTAAAGCATATATTAACCTAATTGTTATATTAGCTGTTTACAGAGGAACCTAGTGCTGGGCATGAAATACATCTGTTCAATCCGTAATATTTTTCCTATGTAGATCTCTTATATTTCCGTAGCCGCTTTCTGAGGATATTAGCATTCATTTGTAATACTACTACGAGAATATCAGGAAGATTTCCAAAGGTCGTAAGACATGAAAAATGCATTTGTTCATGAACCAGTGCTGTTTTTTTATATTTACAGAGTCTTATTATCCATGAAATTGTACCCATTAAATTGTTTTCAGTTCAAGAAAATTAGAAAATAATTTTCAAAAAAATCTGTCAAGTAACGAGTTTCTACCATACTTTATATGTATTTTTGTAGACTATGTGACACATCTCTGAGCATCAATTTGTGGCTTGTACTTAGGGTTGAAGACATAACTGCTGGTACAAGAGTGGGACCAGTTCTAAGGTGTCTTTCTGTAATTAAGTTTTAGCATCTCAAGTAATCGAGCATATGGCACTGTAGTTTTGTCTAAGGAGTGGTAATTTTACACTACTTAATAGTTTACAGTTCAGATTTAGTATAGTGTCTAATAAATAATTTTCATGATTCAGTAATGACTGTGGTTAAAGGATCTTACCACTAGATTGAGAGATAAATTGGGGAAAATTATAATTCTAAATAATTTAAATTCCCACAATACTCCTTATTCTCAATTGTCACTTTCTGAATTGTCAGTTAGCTAAATGCAGATTAAAAATATTGTTGGAGTTTGTTTTACTGGTGTACCAGCCAAAGCATAGAGGGAGAGTAGGACAGGACAGTGCGACACTAAGAGGCAGTCTTAACACAAGACTAAAATTTGACTTTGATGGCATTTATCAATCTTTTTCATCTCATGACTTCAGAGGCAAAGCATTTAGCAGCTCTACACTGGATCATTGTCCTGGTTTTGGCTGGGATGGAGTTAATTTTCTTCATAGTAGCTACTATGGGGCTATGTTTTGGATATGTGCTGAAGACAGCGTTGATAATGCAGAGATGTTTTTGTTATTGCTGAGCAGTGCTTACACAGCATCAAGGCCTTTTCTGTTCCTCACACTGCCCCACCAGCAAGTAGGCTGGGGGTGCACAAGAAGCTGGGAGGGGACACAGCTGGGAGAGCTGACCCCAACTGACCAAAGGGATATTCCATACCATATGACATCATGCTCAGCATATAAAGCTGGGGGAAGGAGGAGGAAGCGAGGTACCTTAGGAGTGATGGTGTTTGTCTTCCCACGTAACTGTTATGCATGATGGAGCCCTGCTTTCCTGGGGGTGGATGAACGTCTGCCTGTCAATGGGAAGTAGTGAATGAATTCCTTGCTTTGCTTGTTTTATTTTATTAAACTGTCTTTATCTCAACCCACAAGTTGTATCACTTTTACCCTTCCGAATCTCTTCCCCATCCCACTGTGGGGGAAGTGAGCAAGTGACTATGTGGTGCTTAGTTGCCAGCTGGGGTTAAACCATGACAATGATTAAACGGCTTCTTACCACAAATCAGTAAATAAATCACCTAACTTGTCTTTAATCTCCAGGCCTTGAGTCACGTTTGTAATTCTCTGTCATCTTTTCTACATGGGGAAATTTTTCAAACTTCCTTAGTCAGTGCATGCTATGGTTGTTAATTATAGTTAGGGTTTTCTGATTTTCTTTCTTTATAACATAAACCCCAGACTTCTGCGTCTATCACCTCACATTCACAGTGGCCATCAGAAGCAGTTAGGATTCTATGCATGTTTCCGTACTGCTTCCTAATGTTATATTTCTGGTTATGCTTCTTCAAACCCAGCAATCCTTCAAGGTAAAAGCTGCACACACAAAATGTTGATAAAAAAATAGCCTCTTTCTTTCCACGTATCCTGGTTGATTCACTGTGACTATATGAAGGAATCATTCCTTCTTCTTGAACTGCTGATTAAGCTGGACTGCAAACAAGCCTAGAGGTGAGGACAAGTGTTCTGTCTGCAGGGAGGCAGTGATATAGCCAAATATAAGTGATTATTTTACTGTCTTATTTCAGGGCCCAAGGACTGGTCATTTTCCTGCTCAGCTAACCAGACTCAATCTTAAAAACTTCTGAAACGGGCAAACAGGGTATAACAATAGTACCTTACGTAAAAGATTCTAAGATTTAGTAGTAGACTCCAGTTTAAACAATGAATGTATCATCTTATCTTCCTATGCCCCCTTATTATGCTATAAAATGTGACATAAAGGAGAAAAAAGAAAAAGGATAATTTTAACCTAAAATTAAGGATCATTTAGTGGACCCTGAGACAGAACAGAGAAGGCACATAACTTCTCTTGCTTTGCTGCTATTTATTTATTTTGAGCTAACTTTATTAAATCTGAAAATAGTGATCTCTAATGAGAATCTGTCACTATCATGAAAAATTTTTACTCTAAAGGGTCTTGAAAGATGCTATGTGCTGCTGTCACAGTGCTGTGACCAAGAATTTGTGAAGAAATTAATTTTAAAAGCCTTTTATAAGCAACAAATAACCATTGAAAACTTCTGGTCTCTTCTTCAAGTCTTAGTTCTGAAAATATAAAACAAAATGCTGATAGAGAGAAGGTATGATATATTGTAATGTAGATAGATGAAGGTAGGTGTGCTTTCAGCAAATTTCCAGCTGCTTGTTTTGATTCTAGATTTTTTGCCTGCTGATAGTTTGAATTACTAAAAATCAAAACTATAGAAGTAATTAACTATTTGAAACTAATTTAATGATAAATAAGATGTGATAACTGGAGTTTGAAAATGTGTTTCAACAGAAGGTAAGGCCAAATCATATCCAAAACAACTGTGGAAGGTCAAAAAATCTGATAATTATATTTAAAAATAAGCTAAAGTAATTAAAAATATTTAACATGAAAACAGATAATACCCCTTCCCATATTTGCATTCTTTGTCTGTTTTCATCTTTTGCCTCATTATCAGTGTTCAAAATAATGTTTAATACTCAGGCGACAGCTATAATTCATTTGTTGTATTTATTTATTTATATATTGCCTGCTAACTAGATTTTTCTGTGAAAATCCTGGAGTATTCACTACCCCACAATTTACTGTCTTCGGCTCATGTGCCCTGTGGTAATGGTGACAACAGCAAGCAAGTCCAGCCTAATGTCCTCTTAAAAGCAAACTGTCCTCAGGAATGTGTCAGCTACAGCAGCCTTCCAAAGATGGATTTAAAAATTTGGCAAGACTGCTGCAAAGATCTGCAATACTCTGGAACAGCAGTTGTAATGTCCAATTCCAAACTAAATATTTCTTAAAATGCTAGAATTGTTATTTAACCTATCTTCCCATGCTAATATTACATATTGTGACAGGATATATAGTAAAAAGAGGGTGAACTAAGCTTTGAAAAGGCAATTTTAGCTTCCAAAAGTTGCAGTTTCTTGGTCAAGTGCCCTGTTAAAAAGCTTGTGTTGAACATTTTTGTTACTTTCAGCAATATCGTAAAAACCAAAAAGCCTCTGAAAAAATATATCCATATTTTTCCAACAGAGAGAGTGGGTAAAGTTTCTCCATTAATGTAAATATCCTGCTTTGAACTTACTTTCAGTGTTTATTTCCTGTTAGCAGCTTCAAACTATCCACCTAGTTGAATTTAAGTATTAATTACAGCTGAAGAGGACTGCTTATCATTTACCAGAGTTAATAATTACTGTTGTTTGCAACTGTGATGATTATAGTGTATATAATATCGAATGAGTAATTTGTCCTCTGCTGGCAGTTTAGAAAGAATATAATATCTGCAGACACTTCAGGACTACAAATGAGTTTTATGCTACCTCAGGGCCCCAGATTTTGAACCTATGTGACCTAGGGTGGATTCTCAACATTTTAGTACTGTGTAGTTATTTAGTAATTATTTTTTTTGTGGCGTAACTCCCAGTAGTGTTTTTCTGCAAGTAAGAAGAAAATTAGTCAAGCTGTTTTTGAGTTATCGTTCATTACCCTGAATATGAAGCTGCTCTGTAAACGTAATAATTGGCATAGTAAATACTTACTTTATACAGACTGCAAGGATTTACAGGGAACTGTGGCCCAAACAATGCTCTACAGAAGGGACAAGAAAAGGTGAAATAGTTCTGAATCTCAAGCATAAGTTGAAAGGCAAAGGGAAGTATCAAGTATGTTGTACTTTAACTTTTGCAGCTCAAAGAGGAAAGAGGAGAAGATTTTGTTGTGAAGAACATGTTCTTCTCCAAACCATAGTAACTGAAGAAAGCTGTGCACCTTGCATGCTCATTAAGATAGGACGGAATTCAGCAAGTGAACACTGTTAAGTACTGAGATCCTCTTCTGCAGGCAGAAGAGTTGTCGTATTGTCAAAGACTTCCATACGTCTGTACATTCCCCTTTCCTTTACAAGGGAGTCACTGGTTTGAGCAGCCGGACAACCAAAAACTAGGGTCAGACTGAGGGAGCAGAAAGCTCAAACGGATAATTCTGTTCCTGATTTCTGTGATCCCATAGTGGTAGAGCTGTTTCTAGGAGTTGCAGCTTTTTGGAAAAAGATGCATAAATCCTGAATCAGGAGAGCTTCTCTAAGGGAGATGTGGCTGTGGGCTGGCCCAGATAATATTGAAAAAAAAATACCCACCTCACTTGTATATGGTTTAGGAGCCTGAGTTAGTTCAGCCCCATTTTTAAATGATCCCCCTTGATCCTAGCTGCATTCAAGCTGCTGTGCACCTTATTTCACTGGATTTATTGCACACCGTCGTGTAGCCCATCAAATCTGTAACCGTCCAGTGTTAAATAAGGGGCAGGGTTTATTTCTGACTATAGGAAGAAGGTTACAAAGATCTACTAGAGTTTTCTGTAGGTTGTTTAGAATGTGAAAAAACGTCACCTTGATATGGATATAAATCTGAAAGATGTCTTCAGGGTGTCCCAGCAGGAAATTCATATCAACCAGTGGGAGAAGCTGGAACTATTTGAAGTAAGGCACATGAGCAAAGCCTCCCAGAGAGAATTTGGATGGTAGTATAAGTATAAAATAGAAAAGTGGATTGTTTTTGAGTTGAAGAGACAGCTTTTGTGATAGTGAAGTGGTGGAAGGAGAGGTTTATGTTTATATTAAAGTAGATTCAAAAGAACCATCTGGGATTATACAAAAGTGGGAGGAAAGAAGAAAAGTGATGTAAGTCTCATGTATGTCTCTTGTCTCTATGTGAGAGCTCTTTTTCCCCACACCACAACAAACGGATCCCTAAATCTGAGATTTAATAACTGTGAAACTTCAGGATCTAAGACCCCATCTGAAATTAATGTGTGTGTGTGCAAACTTCCTTGGGTGAAAATCACAGAAAACATTTCAGAAACGCTCTGTCCATCCCTGATGTCATGCTGTAAGGGTTTTACACAGGTAATAACATTTGTCTCTGAATTTCTCAGAGATCTCCATGATTTCACCCATTATTTGCACACGTGCATAGGATTATTCAGCTATAATCACTTTTGTGAAGCATTTGAGTTTAGACTGCATATGACTCCTGGAGTTTTTAACCTCTCTTTTATTAATATATATGCACATATTATTTTAGCTGTTTAGCTTGGTGTTATCTATCTCCATTTGTGCTTCTGTCATCCCTAACTTGAATTTTCAGTGTCCTTAGTCCTGGTATATTTGTCCTTGCCCTGTTTACAATCCTAGTGGCTAACAAGTTGTTCCAAAACAGTAAAAAGACAAGTTTGAGAGACTGCCTTATGGCATAAAGTTAAATATAGCAACTAAACTCAAATGCAAGACTGAAAACAATTTTATGGCTTAATTGTCTCATTAAAGTTTGCTATGAGCTGTGGAATCCTGACTTTCTGAAAATGTCTTTGAAGATACTGTTTTCATTAATCATGCAGCAGCTTTTAATGGAATGAATTTATTAAGGGAATATTTGGCAATGTAATAGATCTCATACTATGTAAAAATTCAATTTTCCTTACTCAGCAACAATGGTAAGCACTGAGAGCACTTCATCCATTCCACAGATACTTGAAAAAAAGGAAAACACAGATCTTTCAAATACCTTAGAATCTCAGTGTGAGAACTTAATGTGAAACTTCCATCTGGAAATTACAAGGCCAGATGGTTGTATAAATCCCAGCAGAAAATATACATCTGTCACTTTTTTTGTCTAACTAGTTCTATTTGAAGAAGGATTTATTTAGTCAGCTTGGCACATCATTTAGTATGTCATTCCTGGCAGCCTGTAGCCTGTAGCTCTCTTTGTACCAAGTCCCCTTTCATTTGTAGAATGCAATGGAGGTAATCATTTCTCTAACCAGATGCAGGATAACTGTTGATTTAAATTGCTTTATGCAGAAGCATGATGAAGAAGAGCAGATGAATATAATTGAGTAAAATTCTTCAGTAAAGATTCTTGCTATCAAGTCTACCTAGATTATGAATTTACCCCTTCTCTCCACCATGTAAAAATGCTATCTAGAAAAAGCTTTAGTGGCGTAATGGAAATAAGACGTTTACTTAATAGAAGCGTGCTTTAATTAGAGTTTTATGCTACTTCATGAATACAAGGGAACAAACTTAACTTCTGAAGCCAAAGTCTTATCAAAATTTGAATTCAGGCAAATGTCTGATTGGACTGTCTTCCTAAAAATTCTGTAAGCCAATGCTTAGGAACAGGATGTGAACATCTACAAAAACACTAGTAAAGAAGAGTGGGCCTTTTGTTATAGTGGATTATGTGGATAAAGTGGATATGGTGGATAAAGAAGAGTCGATTTTGTTATAATCTATATGACAAGTGACTGAATGTATAGTCTGTAGATATTTCGTGTGTATTTTGGTTTGCATTTACATCAGATATGTCCATAGGTAAAGCCATACTCCCACATGCATACATCATTATTGAGTTTTGCACACTTATTGGAGCTTTACTACTATATTTTAAAAAGCTGTACTTGGGCGTAGTATTATTGCCCACCCTACTTAGCAGTTTTCTTCTGGTACATTTCTTTGATACAGATTTCACCTGAAGAACAGAGAATCATGACCTGATTACTTTCTCCTCTTTGCTTTTCACTGCAACACACAATCATCTAGTTTGACCCCTGCCTGAAAAGCGTAGGTGACCTTCCATTACAGGAGATGTTACAGAGCCATAGATGAGCTTTTTTTGATATGTTTACATTAGTAGTTTGGATTGTCATTTTTTTAAGATAATCTCCCAGTTGCCTCTTATTACCTTGCTTTGGTTCATATCATGGAAGAGACTTGTGGAGCAGGACCTGGATTTCTTTTCAATGAAATATAACAAAAAAATGCTAGGCAGGAATGTACAAAATGAATTCAAATCCAGAATGGTCTGTCAGACANATGTTTACATTAGTAGTTTGGATTGTCATTTTTTTAAGATAATCTCCCAGTTGCCTCTTATTACCTTGCTTTGGTTCATATCATGGAAGAGACTTGTGGAGCAGGACCTGGATTTCTTTTCAATGAAATATAACAAAAAAATGCTAGGCAGGAATGTACAAAATGAATTCAAATCCAGAATGGTCTGTCAGACAGGACTAGAGCTTTCTCAAAGTTATCCTTTCCTCCCTGAGGGTTATACAAAAGTCATTCCATCCTCAATAATATATATATAAAAAATATATATATTATAATATATATAATTATATATATAACAAAACCTGGTCCCAACCCACAAATTGGTCTTGGTTTTAAGCTTGAGGTGTTTTTTCAGCCTTTATTAAAAAATAATAATTGGCAATATAGAATCAATTGAAGAAATGTAAGGATTAATTTAATAGAATTAGAAGACTAAAATCTGTGCATAGATTGAATACTCTCATTTTTTTAATCAATGGTGACTGTGTTGTCTTTTGATCCATAACCTATAAGTCATCAACATATTGAAATTTGTGTTTTAATATTATCCCCTCCCAAGACAATTTTGTGGATGTCAGTGGAGTAAGAAAAGAAGATAATTAACTCTCTGCCAGGATCAAAACCTGCCACCTGTTTAATTGCGTTAGATGTCCTTAAAATTTTCCAAGGAATGCTGGGAGAGCTGCCCAGTGGCTTGATTTTCAGAAGAGGCTGCTTGCTAGGAACCAACAGTACACAATGTACTATATATAATGGAAGCAAATTACGTCATGTATATGTGAATTACCTAGTTTATTTTCACGAATAAGTTTTAATTTTAAAAATTGTCATTTATTATTACAAATGTTTTAAGGAGACTCTTCTGTTAGAAGAGTGAAATAGCTAACTGCAAATGATTTGGTAAAATTATTGCTCTTACATTTAATGGCATACAAAGTAGCCCTTTTAATGATACAAGATTTAACCTGCAAGCACAACCAAAGCTTTCAAATTATCTTTGTCCTTATTTCATCTGTTCTCATCTGATGAAAATTAAATAAATCAGTTCTGAATACATTGTACTAATCTGAGTAAACAGAATAAGCAGGCAATCAGAAAATTAAGAGCAAATCTACTGTTTTCAGGAAATTAGTTAAAATAGAACATGCAAATAAAATAAAAAGTTCATCTGAAGATGTTATTAATGCAGGGTTTGAGTGAATAAGTTCGATGCAGTGCAGTGGGTATTGGAAGAAGACAGTTTTCTGGCTTAGGAATGGCATTCATTACTGTTATTTTTTAATTAAAAGATTTGAGGATGTATTCATGCTGGCCACAGGCTTCAGACTTTGTGCAGTCAGCGTGATGAACCGACCTAACTTAGCCTGCATTCTTGCCAAGGAGAGCATGCTGACAGGGAGCAATATTTCCACTTTTGGAGGCTCCAATTTTGGTCTTTCTGAAGGATCAACATTACCTGATTTCCTTGCGGTGTATTCATCAGCATCTTCTTCCACTTTCACTCTGTTTTTATAGTTACTGGGCCTTGATTTTATTCTTCAGTTTGCAGAGTAGCAGATAATTCATATTAAAATTTTCAAAATATTATTATTTTATCATTCATAATAATATTCATTTATTAATGCCCTTTTTTAATTTAAAAGGAAATTATTAAAAGTAGTTGTTTAAAGACATTGTTAGCTCCTAGAGACGTCCTGCCACGGCTCTATTTCTCCACAGCTGTCTGCACACGTTGAAGTACTTACAAGTTCTCTACTTCTCCCACACAAAACAGACAAAGAAAAGAACAGTACAAGCTCTTTGTAGTTCAGTTCTTATGATCCTAAGTTAGCATGTTGTTTATCAGATAGAACCTGCCAAGGACAGTAGAACGTAGGATTTCCCAGTTAGTGATAAGGTTGGCAGATGAGCTGTCTTCTTTTTGTCTCACATAGCCTAAACTTTTAAAGGCAGAACTTTCTGCTTATTGTGTCTTATATTGTAACAGTGGGAAAGATTATGTGACTAGATGTTCTGGACAGCCTAATGGTTTATTTCTCAGGGTTATCTGTACTGTTTAAGAATTATGTTTTATCTTATCTGAAAATTGAGCAAGTAGACAAAGATAGGCATCCAGATGATTCACTAATCAAAGAGATGCAGCTTCAGACAAATTGTCATTGGCCAGGGTTGCCAAGGGCAATAAGAAAAGCTTCTACAGGTGCATCAGTGATAAAAGGAAGATGAGGAAAAATGTGGGCCCTCTCTGGAGGAAATTGGGAGACCTGGTGACCCAAGATATAGAGAAGGCTGAGGTACTCAATGACTTTTTTGCCTCAGTCTTCACAAGCAAGTGCTCTAGCCACACCACCCGAGTCATAGAAGGCAAAGGCAGGGACTAGGAGAATGAGGTACTGTGCACTGGAGGAGAAGCTCAGGTTCAAACCTGAAGGTGCACAAGTCAATGGGACCTGATGACATACATCCGCAGGTCCTGAGGGAACTAGCAGATGAAGTTGCCAAGGCACTATCCATCATATTTGAGAAGTTGTGGCAGTCCAGTGAATTTCCCACCGACTGGAAAAGGGAAGCATAACTCCCATTTTTAAAAAGGGTAAAAAAAAAAGGTCTGGGGAACTACAGGCTGGTCAGTCGCACCTTTATGCCCAGCAAGATCATGGAGGAGAGCCTCCTGGAAATGATACTAAGGCACATGGAAAATGAGGAGGTTATCGGTGACAACCAACATGGCTTCACTAAGAGCAAATCATGCCTGACAAACTTGGTGTCCTTCTGCAGCGGTGTTACAGTGTTGGTGAATAAGGGAAAAGAAACTGACATCATCTACCTAAATTTGTGCAAAGCATTTGGCACTGTCCCACATAGCATCCTCGTCTCTAAATTGGAGAGACATGGATTTGATAGATGGACCACTTGGTGGATAAGGAAATGGCTAGATGGCCGCACTCAAAATGTTGAGTCCCTTCCAATTCTAACCAAGTCAAATATGGCATAGATAACTTCCTTAATTCTTTTGTGTGTTACAAATTAGCTGTGTTGATAGTCTGTCTTTGTTTTCAGTATGAAGCAATCACACCTCCCACCCCAAACCCTAACATCTGTGGAACACTATTGAACCTGTTCTCTATTTTATATTCCCATTCAAGGTGGACTTATATTGCTACAGGTAAAGTGAAAATTGAGTCTCAGAACTGCTACTCTTGTTCTGTAACAGTTAAGTTTTATTCTGTCATTTTGTAAATATTTTTTGATATTTTATAGTGTCTAGGGCAAGTGAAGATGCACCAGCTTGGTATTTCTTTTCTGGCTGTACTGTAGTACCAAATTTATTTCAACACTGGAAAGGGTATTTTTCTGACAAAACATTTAACATACTCTGTTAAAAGAAGGCGGCAGAGTATTTTTCCCTGACTTTATATATATTTTTAGAATTCCATTGTTCTGCTTGGTGATCTTACTGTTCATGAATAAAAAAAAGTAGTTTTCTCACATTGCTCATATTTAAAAAGTAGTGCTTTCTGGGTTCAGTCAACACTGTCCTGGAAAAACTGTACATAATTTTATTGAAACTGTCTGGAGGTGATTGAAATGCCTTTATATTTCATAGCTGGTAGAGTTTACTAGCCTGCCAGTATTCCTGGTTTGAATATATAGAGTTTGAAGGCAGTGTCATCTGTCATCATTTATCAAACTCGGTGTTTGTAACCTGTAGTAGTAGACTAAAATAAACAAGAAGTGTTAGTTTTAAACCAGAGATTTCTTTGAGGGATTCCAACATTAGCAGAAGGTAGGATTCAGAATACAGGCACTAGTAGTCCTTTGCCATGGGATCTTAATGATACTGGATGTTACCTGAGCATGAACTTCATTCCCTTTATCTGACCTGGATTAGTCCTGCTGTGTTAGTTTCTGCTACTTTTTAGGTGTCTGATAGCAATATTTTAAACATGAAGCACCGTGATTTTAGGGATAACCTCACCCAGAGAGGTGGAGTGCCTTGTCATGTCACATGGCATCACTTTTTGTCATAGAAGATTTCTGTGGATAAAGTAATATATTTACCTCTTAATTTTGCAGGAGTGAAGAAAAGTTTTTTAAAAAATGAATATTCTTTCAGTTGTATGAAGGGTTCTTATGCAGCTGTCTGAAGATTCATTCATAAATGCTTTTATTATACTGTGAGCAAATATTAAATGAGCAAAGGTCTAACTAGTTACATATATGTTCTTTTTTATGAGCATCATGAACAAAGGCTGAATGTTATGATTGCATTGGTACATTTATTATACCTGTCACCTTCTGCGGACACTGCTGATTTTACAAGGTCTTCTTGTGACAAGGTACTCTGTCATAATTTCCAAATACCTTTGAACTTCAACAACTGACCAACACCGGTCTCCTGCTCGTCATTCTGGGTAACTGCTGCCAACTTAAATTCATCAGTCATAATATTTAGGTCACTGGAGTATATATGAAGTTAGGAAATCAGTCCTAATGCCAAGTCTTGTGTTAGTTAGGCATGCCATTCTTTTTGTGAATTTATTTTCATGCTGGGGAGTTTCTGTTTACCTACCTTTTAAGTATCTTTTGCTTCTCATATGTAACTTATATGAGTGTGGATTTAATCAAGTATTGCTCTACAGTAGTCAGTGTTATACACTCTTGGAACTGTAAATATATATGAAAAGTGATTATTTTGGGCCTTATTCAGAAATGGCATTAGTCTGCCTTAGTTTTTTAAAGACAATTATCTTAGTGGTCTTCCTGAGTTAAAACAGCTGGGGTTCCTGTTCGTGCTAAAGTAAAGCAAGTTAATGCATTGGTTCCTGCAAGTAAGAGAATGAATGGCTGAAATGGGTAAGTTATGCAGAGCAGCTTGTATCAGTGAAGCAAGATGTAGCATCACTGTTGCTTCAGCATCACTGAAGCAAGATGTAGTATCAAAGTTGTTCAAGCACAGTATTTTTTTCAGTAGCAGTCAAATGTAAGTCAAGGTAAATATTTCCAACGCTTTCTGTTAACAACAAATGAAAGACACTAATGCAACTGTTCTCTGAGCTGACCAGAAGTCAGAACGGAATCTCAGTCCCTAATGATAATCTCCTTTTTTGGATAGGTAACCCATGATTTTTCCTTTCAGATATGTTATTGACTGTGACTTTAGTTTGGCATTCATAATCCTGACTTTCAGAGGCAGTGGCAGGGTTAACTAGTGGCAGCCAGCTTTCATAAGGCATATTTCAGTAAAACAGGCATTCTGTATTTCACATTTGTAAAACATCATTTCTGTCATATCAGGTCTCTAATTTACGTGGTCTGTACTGACTCCTTCCTCACTAAATGATAGTCAGAAGTAGATTGCAAAGCAGAACGGAAAGTACTCCTGACATCAGCTGTGAAGGGGTAGCTGCGGCTCCACCATTCAAAATGCTCAGAAATTGTTTTGTGCTGTGGAAGGATTATTTCTGCTAGCCATACAGAAATGTGTAAAATCAAGAAACAGAAAAGGCTAAAAGCAAACAAAGGAAAAAAGCCTCACAAAATCTATTTTGATGGATCCAGTGCACGTGGCATGGAAAAGTGACTTCATCCTTAACATGCTGTGCTCACCATTAAGCTGGTATTGGGTTGTAGATGCATTTCCAGGTTAGGTGTTTTCTCTTCAGACAAATGGTCTGTAGCCTATATAGCTAATTTTGTAATGACTTTAATTCTGCGTAGAACCTAGAATGCAAATATCCGTTCAAGTACTCTGTAGCATCAGTGTCAAATGAGTGTTCAACAGCGCAGTGCACAGAAACTTAAAACCTGATCCTCCTTTTCAGAGTAATCCTTTGGGCTGCTTTTAGTGTGAAGTAGTTTTGGAAAACACATTATTTAAAGCTGCTGTTTTCGAAGGCCAGAAGGAAGTGAAGTAGTTGGAGTTTAAATACAATTCCTACCCCTAGGATAATAAAAAAAATTTTATCTGCAAAAATTTGAGGATCTATTTTGGATTTATTTCAGGTTGTTATGATTTCATTCATGAATAATAAAGGTTATCTCAGAGTCCATTGTTTAATATGTGAAAATTAGAAGTGTTTTTTTCCATGTGTGTAGCTTTATTTACTTTTAATTTCATCTACCAAGTTGGTCAATCTCATAAATTCTTTTTCCAGTTCTTCATAATAACCCTTTGCTTTCATTACTGCTCCCTCACTTTTCATTAATTTCTCTATATTGTTTATGAATATGTTGAACAGTAGAAGCCTTAACACAGTGAAATGGCAAAGACCTTCAACAACTTCAAATAAAGACAGCTTTCCTTCTGCCTTTTTCTTACCTTCTAATTACGTATTTATTCTAGGACCTTTCCTTCTACCCAAGTCTCAGTAATTTTCCTAGGAGCCTCTGAAGGATTTGGAATACCTTGGAAAAATTATTTGGAGGTCCAAGTAGACAAGTTTTGTCTCTCTGATAAATGCTTCCTTTGCATAAGACACCTGAACAACAGATACAAAAAAGTCTCTTTATGGTAGATGCAATAAGTCTCTGTTTTAGGAAGTTTTTACTTTGACTGTGACATGTTGTGAAAGTTAGAATATTTTGGATTATTTTTGCCAGTAATTCAGATTATATTGTAACAATTCTATAATGATGGGAGTGTTGGTGAAAAGGGACGAGATTTTGAGAGCTTCAATTTGACAAAGGAGATTAGTGTAAAAATAAGTCTTTAGAAATTATGTATATAGTTAAGAAAAGCTTAGAAAATGCTTAAAGAAGGTTAAGGGGTTGTGGAGAGGGAAAGGAAGGTTTATTTAAGGAACAATTACTTTGAAGGTTTTATGCAGAAACCATTTTCGGGCTCTGTGATTTTCTCTGGAAGTGTCCGGAGAAATGTGGTAAATAGCTGATTGAGTTTAGCAATAAGGAATATTAATTCTACAACTTGATTACTGCTGAAAAGTTAACTGGGACATAGGTATGTTTCTGATTGGCCGGTTTTGTTTTGTGTCCTTTGCTTTATTCAGTATATTTTGTTTCTTGTGCTTGCTTTTTTTCAGTCGTGAGGTATTTTTTGTTTTCTTTTCAGCTAACAGTAATACTATTATTTTCCTGAAAGAGAGAAAGTTTCTTAGCTATATGTTGCATAAAATGTGACATTTGATTTGTCAAGGCAGAGTCTCAACACTCAAAAAAGCAGAAAAACCTCTTCAGGAAAGGATTCTGCTTTTAGGATGTCGACAATATATTAACGGCATCTCTAATGCAATAGAATTGCTCAACATTCCTTTGAAGTTCCAGAGTTTTCATCTTGTGTAAAAATAACATAAGGAGGTGAATGCTGTTTTGAATTTTTTCCAATTTTTGTTTAATTCTCACTATAAAGTTATTCATTTTCTTGTGAAACCTGTCATTTAGATGTTATTTTCCTTTTTCCAGTATTTATTTTTTATTGTGGATACCAAAAAAATCAACATAAAAATACAACTGAGGGAAAAACTAGTCACTGAGCGGTGTTCAAGACTCTTCAGTTTGCTGTTGAAGTGAAGCTCATGAGTGCTTCGAAGGAGCAGGTCTATCTTTTCACCTTAAACCAGACTTTTCAAGTGGATCCGTCACTCTGAAAAATTATAATTTCTCGTTACACCATCACAATTTTCTTGTAGAATAGTCAGAGAGTTCTGACTTTTTTTATTTTATAAATGTTTTTTTTGAACTGCCCATTTATACTTGTTGCTGTTACCCGGTAAAAGATCAATCTAAAGAATTACCTTTTGGAGAAGTGCATTTTTGGAAGAGATATTTATAATGCATGTTGAAACATGTTCCTTACTTTTTAGTGGTCAGTTTTTACTTACAATAAGCATAAGCTGATTTCTGTAATTTTAATGAAATTACAGTTTTAGTGGAAGTGATACCTAGTCTGCTGTAATTAAGAAAAATGTGAATTATGTCCTGGTGTTTATGTGCTATTGCACAAGTTTATCTTCTGCAAGAATTAACCATGAATGCATTTATGTGAAATTGTGCAATAATACGTAGTATGTGTTTAATTAGACATAAAAGGGCAACTTCATTTGGAAACCTTCCTCTCTAGTTCATTGAGGAGGATTTTGCATTTTTACAGCTCTGTCTGTAGGCAATAACAGTTTGTGCTTTGTAATTCTCTGGAGATTTCTGTTTTAGTTTTTTAAAATACCTTTCCTGTGTTGTAATTAATTTTTATGACGATGGAGCACAGATGGTGCTTTAGAAAGTGCTGGTTCAGAGCATTTTAAAAGAAGAAGTGGTTATTACTATGCTTCTTTTCCTATTGCCAGCTGTATGGTATTGTCACTTCCTCCTGAACTAGTTAGCATGTGTGGCTTAAGTTTTTGTTTGACTGATGTTGGGAAAAAGTTGCATTTCCAAATTCTGCCAACCAAAATTAATTTGGGTGTCGTGTTTTGTGTAATCTGAAAGTAGAACTGACTAAACAAACCTTAGTTTTAATAAAAAGAACACAAGAATCAGAAATTTAGTTTCTGGTCTGGGAAGAATGAGATAGGCTCCTCATGCGTATCCATGAAGCTGAATTTGTGGGACTGAATGAAGGAGGTAAATGGCTTTAAGATCTTTGATCTTCCAGACAACCTTGCAGGTGCCATTACTGAGATGAGTGAGTGAAACCACTCCTGAGATGAGAATGCTGCATATACACGGGTGAATAGCACATAGCAAAATGTATTTGAATTCTGTAAGGTTGAAATTCTTTGGTTGTATACAGAGAAAATATATATATCGCAATAGCAGCTAGCACTATATCAGCTACACGTATTCTCATTTATGAACCGAATGGAATTTACACAGAATAGATTTTCGCACTGATTTTTTTTTGTCATAGCTACTGACAGTCATGTTGAATGTATGGACATGGAGAGCATAATTTAGAAAGAGTTTGTAAATTATTCATTCATTTAGGGTGTGTTCCCTGTCATCGTGATAATCATTGTTTTTTGGTCATCTTTGAATGATTAAGAATGATGTCTTTCAGCTAATGTTTTAGCCGTCTCATCTTTGGAAAAGTCAGTGTCAATACCTGATCTAATCTGTCAGCCTTTGAGAAACAGTCCAGTCAGAAAAAAACAAATAGGAAGCTACTATTCAGTGGCTGTTGCCTGTATTTTGGAAGTGTCATATGACACTGGGATGGATAAATAGATAGACACAGAGTAACAAGAGATAGTTCAGGTGCTGCTTTTGAAGGAACCTCTTACATCACTGCGTTACTTGCCAGATATAAGAGAGATTGGAAAAGGAATGTGTTATTACGTGAGCTAGTGATAATGAAGTTTGCAGATGTTTTTATACGTGCCTGACCTCTTCCAACAGCATGTGGTTGTCAGATAATAACTTCCTGGAATTCCTAGAATTTCAAAGAATAACGAAGTAAGCAATGAGTAGAGATTATGGAACTATTCCTTGCTAATAGTCTGAGGGCCTATTCCTTCCTCAGACTTTTTGACCCATTTTTCCATGTTTTTGGTTCTTTGTAAAGATGATTCAGTGATTCAGTAGGGATTTTCCACATTGTTTGCAATAATATTTATTTGTATTTATGAGTTTTTTATTTACTATTCGTGAGAGTTCTTCAGAGCATCCGCTGTTAGACTTCTGTACTGCGTTGGTCACTTCATCTCACGCTTTGTTCAAATTTGTTAGACTGCCCTACTTACTACTTAACACAAAACACATTATCATAATGTCAAAACCTCTCCATTTTTCTGAATCATGTGATAATGCTATGGATGTTGTGACATTGTGTTCCTTCATATATTGAAAATAATAGGTTTAATAATAGGAAATAGACTGTAACAGCATCAATAAAGTCATAATATTTACTTTCACGTTGCTGGTACCGCTCTCTAGTACTTGACCTACAGGATTAACCAGTATCCTCTGAAAGAATTGGCTTTTCCCGGGAGAAATAACCAGTTGTTTCCTCATTGGCTGAAAGATAGCAGGAGAATGATGGGGTCAAGAATTATGAAGTCTCTTCATCATTAGTGAACTTAGATTAAGTTATTACAGGACAGTTATTGCAGAAGACAGGCACAGATTCGTAGAATGCGTTTTCAGAAATGCTGTGGCAGTGTATGTATGAGCTCTATCTCACACCTGCTAACGGAAAGCTGGGTTCTGCGCAGAGGCTCTCAGATAACCTCCTATATGGAAGAAACTCTGAATGTGGCTTTTGTTTTGCAAGGCAGGGCTTCTCTTCCTCAGTTCTTTCTATATAAATGCCCACCATGGCTTGCATTTCACTGTCTGTTTTACATCCCTGCCTCCCAGGACTTGCTGGGAATCATCCTGAAGGGAGGGAAGAAGTTTGCTGAAGGGTCTCATGAGCATCAGGGACCAAAAGGGCCCACCTTCTCAGCAGGTAACCAGGAAAATACCTCCACCTCTTTACATCCATTTGTCACCTGTTGCCTATTACCATATAGTTGAGGGTAGTTTCTAAGTAATTCCAGGAAAAGCTGAGTTTAATTTCTGCTCTTTAATAATGGAGGAGATATTTCTCCCTCAGTATTGCTTCTAGAGGAGTACTCTAAGTGGAAAGCAGTCAAGCTTTAGTGCGAAGGGGTCCTTATGAAACAGGTTTCTGCCTTCTGAGTTGCTTCAGTGGCGACTTCTGTTGGGGGGAGGTCTCAGCAATCCATTGCTATTTGGTGTAACTCTGAAGTTCTTTAGACTCCTAGAGGTGTGGAAGCGGGGAATAAGTGATCAGAACAGAAAATTTCTGAGGAAAAGATGGAAGCACTGGGCCCAATTCTACGTGTGCCTATGCACAAGTAGTCTTAATAGGCAACTACATGCTTAAATTTAAAAGTTTTCTCAGGAACCTCACTGAGCTGCAGAAAGTGTATGCTCTCATATCTAGGAAGAGGCTGGAGTTCCTTTCATTTTTTTATGAAAAAGAAACCCATGGGACACACCTCTCTTATTCCGCTACACATGTGGAACTTCTTTTCCTGACATGCTGCTACTGAAGAACTGGTAGTTCATGGCTTTCAGAGACTTGGAAAGAGCTTGAAGCTCAGGAGATGAGTTAGCTGCAAATATACCGAGTTCCTCTCTAGGGCTTTTGCAATTATTTGAGGTAAGATCCAAATGAATTTGCACATTTGCTTTTGACATTTGTTTTCAAACTAAAAAAAATATTTATTAGCTAAATTTCTGTTGAAGGAAAGAGAAGATTAAATCAACACTGAAAACACACTGATGAGTAATTTAATGAGATTTGTCCAAAGACTGAAACAGGTGATGGAAGATTGATTTCAATTGACTGAAGGCATTACAAGAGAATTCTATATTATTTTTTGTTCTCTCCTTTTCTGGCTTCTTCTTTCCTAAGAGTGTTGTTCTATAACAGACTCTTTTCCCAGAAGTTCATCATCACTGAGAATCTGAAATTGCAAGTCAGGGGTAAATTACATAATACAGGATTACAAAAAGAACAAAGCACGGAGACAGGTGACATGCAATTTACAGTTGTTGAACGATGGTGTAGGTTGAAGTTGAGAAAACAGTACACAAGGAGAAAGCACTCAGATGAATACCATCTAAAGAGAAAGAAATTCTCTCACCATAAAAAGGAGAAAAGTGTTTCAGTGCTCTGATTGTGGATATATTTATGCAATAGTTATTCTCTGTGTGCAATTTTGCGTACAAATGCAATTGTTTATCACTGGAAACACACATCTTTGTGAAAGCCAGAAAAAAGAGATAAAAATGTGAGAAAACCAGAAATGTTTCAAGGAATCTAGAACAAAAATTTTAAACTTTCATATTTGAAACGAAGTTTGTGTTTCAGAATGTGTGTATTATGAAAGAGCATGTACGTAAAGGGCTAAACTGCACACACTTAGAAAAGAGTTGAATTGGAGAACCCATGTGGTGTAGTAGTCAGTGTTTCCACAAGTAAGCATTAAATGTTAATCTCAACATTAATACATTGTGATACCTTTCACCTTCTTTGCTGAAAGGGAGAAGAGAAGCATGTCCCTCCTTGGCTTTATTTGTCAGATGTATGAACCTTGTAATTTTGTGGTCAGTGAAAAGGAGAGATTGGCAATTGAAGAAGTAATTTCTAAATGTATTCAGTAACACAAAAAAAATGTGAATTATAAATAAAATATAATGCGTTCAAGCATAACAAAAATCTCCACCAAGCCCAAGCAGTGTACTGTTTCAGTATGATTTTTATTCTCTGTCCCTTAGTGTGCTCACACTTCTTCAGCTTTCTGCACATTCAGTATGCAACTGGCAGACAGTGTAACAGTTCAATATCTGAGTGATTGCAGTAGTGCAGAAACATATATGAAATGAACCAAAACAACATGCAATCAGTTCATTCCCATTTAAGCCATGAAAAGCGTTTATTGTACATAAAGTTAGATTTTTTTTTTTACTATAGTTAGCATATAAACTGTGTACCACTTCTAATTCTAAGTGCTGCTGTGGTGGAAGATGATGAAGCATAAAACAGCTTGATTTTGCTGTTAAGAACCCTAAAGTCTGAAAGAGAATCCTGTATACCATGTAGTATAGTAAATGGGTATTACTGCTGGGTGGACTCATCCTGTTGTAGTATATTACCATATAAGAACACACCAAGGGAAAAAAGTCATAAGACATTTCTGTGAGTCTTAGAGCTATGTGCAGTCTTCACTAACATATGCTCTCCTAACAAGATATACTTCATAATCTGCAACAGAGAGTGGAAATTCATATTTCAGGCTTTCGTTTTAGAAAAAAAAAAAAGTTTTATGTCTCTGAGGCACAGTGCTCTGACAAATTAGAGCTTCGCTCAGAAAACTAACTGTGATTAGTGCAAGCCTACTCATGTTCCCCTTTTAAGTATTAGCAGTGTACGTGAGCAGAGTGCCCAACTGCACTGGCTTGTATTGCGCTGTTCCTTGTATTCAAAAGATAGTGCTCTTTTTTTGAAGGAAATTTTATTTATTCACTTCAGGCTAGGTTTTAATTATAGTCTGACAACTCAGAAAATAGTATATGTTTTTGAAGCCCATTCGGGTTCTTTCTTACCCAGACATGAGAAACAGAGTGACTTGTCTTAGTGCACTTGCCTTGTATTTGATTGGGCACTGGAGCCCCACCAGCTCAGATTAATAAACTGCCTCTCGTTAGATATGCTGTGGCTCTTTACTGACATAAAATGACCAGCATTCCTTCCTGCCATCTGAACATATGATCCGATATATTTTTGTTTATTGTTAATGTTTGGGTTTTTTTGTTTGTGTTAAAGTTCTTAACTTTTGACACAGGTCTATCTTACAGGTGTAGAGCTGCTGACTATTATAAACTAGTAATTTTATTGGGTCAAGTTTTGTATTCCCTATTAAGGCCAGTGTCATTTCTCTCAAAAGAGATTTGTCTGAGGGGAAAGAACACTTTAAGTGCTATGTTTCTTTTTGGAATGGCTGTAGTTATTAAATGGAGGGGCTATTTCATACATCTTGTGGGATCTGCTGAAGGTCAATTCTATCAAGACAAAATTATTTGACTCACTTGCAGCTTTGGACCCTAAAACTGCCTGTTTTAGGTTTAGAATCACAATTATTCTTCATGTCTTTTCTTCTGCATTAGCATTTCAGTTTCAGAGATGATTCTATAAAATTTCCTGAAAGTGATGAGGTCATGCCATGCTCCTTATTATCTATAATGAAGTGGTCACATATACAGAGAAACTTTTTCACTCTTTTTTGATAAGCAGATTGTCTTGCTGCTGTTTATATTTCACCTAGTATGGCCAAAAGTCACTGTGAGGACAGGCTGAATTTTTTGGAACGTGTGCCTACATCACCAGTCCTCATATCAGAGGTGTCTGGAATTGCTTTGCAAATAATCCCTGGATATGAGGGTCTGTACTGTATGTTGGTTCTGAGCCCAACATGCTATCTGTTTCAAAAGTCATCTTCTATTCATAGTGCATAGATCAACACAAACATTCAAGCATAAACTTTAACAACCATTAGGTTACACATGGGAAGAAAATTTGGGACCTTGCTCTTTTTTAACTCAAACGTGTCAACCTGTTCTATCATACACTGCGGTGATGTTGGACAGAAAACTGGGTACAGGTGCACCTGTCAGACAGACACCAGCACTGCCCTCTAGAAAGTCATGTGAGGTCAGCAGGATGTGCCAAGCCCTCGGATGTCTCAGGAAACCTGCCACCGAGATTTGGGTTTCTCAGATCCTGATTGTATGAACGCACGGAGCAAGGTCAGGAAGAGTATGAGGCCATCATCTTATCTTGTCTCTTCAAAAGCAAATGGTATTAAAGGTCAGGGAGCCAGGGAGTTTTCTAGAAAGGTCTGGTCAGAGAGCTGACTTGCCAGTCATGGGTTTGAAAGAGATGTTTCCTTTCGAAGGGCTTATGTGACTAACGATTTTAAGTGCTGTGTGACTTTGTTGCAGTGTCTAGTATTTGAGCTTTGAAGCCATCCTGAGCTAATGGAAAGTTTCAACTCTGAAGAAAAGGTATATCTGCACCACAAGCATGGTTTCTCTTCTTTATTTTGTACTATTTCAGCAAATTATTAAAAGTCCTAGGACTTGATTGCAATGCATGGAGAACAGATTGGTATATTTAAAGCTATGTTTTCACTTTTCACATTAAACTTGCATTCATGTAAATGCACTCAGCATTCCTGCAAGGTAAAAATGTTAGGACTCAAATTCAGAAAAAAAAAAACCCCTCTATAAATTGCTTCTAGGATAATGCATCTTGACCTGCACCTTGTATTCTGACATGAAACCCTTATAAAAGTTTCTAGACCAACTTTGTTAAATGCTGTGAAAGGCAGGAACCACACTTACTGTGAAGAGGGATGTAGCCATGTTCTTTTGCTAATATAAACTGGAGTTTTAATCTAAGTTTCAAAGCAGAAGGTGTTGCCTATTCTGGCTCTTTCAGGTAGGTCTTTCATTTTGCATGTAACTGACATCAAATACAGATTAAAGTGCAATAGTTGGAGAAAATGAAATATTAACTGCAGATGTGTTATGGGCAGGAAAAAAATAATGATGACGATATGGATAACCTACACTGAGGGCTTTTTGGTTTAAAATTGTTTCAGGGTTTGAGGATTTCTTAAGCTTTATTTTCTAGTCTTACTAAGAACAGTGATTTACTAAGTTATGATACTCCTCGTCTCAGCTTCTATCTTTTTCCTCCCCTGCTTCCCTCTGCTTTCTACAGATGAACAAGCTGGAGGCTTGCCTTAGGCAGGAAGGATGCATAGATGGTAATGGGACTCTATAGAAAGAAAATGAACACTGGAGGAAGGAAGGCTGCATTAGCATGTAGTTGTAAGGTGTGTGCTGCTGAAAGTTCCTCTACAGTTTATTTTTTCTCTTTGCTCTGTTATAATTCCAGCTGCAACTACTTCCAGTGAGGGATTAAGGTATGAACGTTTTCTTGTGACTTTCTATAATGTAGGGGCAGTAGGGAACATGAATCTATTGGAGAAGGTCTGTGAAGGTTTACTGTAATCATGAATAACCAAACAGAAAACAAATGGAGCTTTATTTTGTTCTGCCTTTCACTTGTGCTGTATTAAATTCCCATTTTGATGCTCTTGTGCCTGCTTTTGCTAATTCTTCACTAAAATAACTGTGAGAGGTACAAGCTGTTATTTTTACTCTGTCTCTGAGAAGTAAATCTAGTAACAGCGTATTGTTCTTGTTTTTTAATGTAGAGTTTAGCTTACTCTAATATCATCAGGATTCTACCATTTTGAGTCTTCTCCATGGCATTATAATCTTGAAAAATAAGTGACTGCTGCTAATTGATTTTGATGCAGTCCAGCAACTGCTCACCTTTTCCCCCCCCGACATTTCTGCTGTCTATTCTGTCTTATGGAGCCAGTTTTGACATCCTCAATGATCTCAGGGAGGCTACTGCCTCCTTGTCCCCAAGCATTTTAGGTAGCCACCAGAATGAAAAAAATAATCTACTTTAAGATACAAAACCTTAATATGGTGTATTTGACATGAAATTCATACCGTGTAGAGAAAAAGCAACAGGTCTCTATACCTCTTATGTGTTGTTTGTTTCCCTTAGGTTAGGGGTGAGGCAGCATACAAAACTTCTGTATGTCCTATGTGCAAGTGTTAGGAATTCAAGGGACTTTGCATTTGCCATGCATCTTTGTATACCTGACCAACATCAGCTGCCGAGGCTCAATTTTATGAAATGTCTTAAAGATCACAGGTCTCATTTGTTCCTGTTTTCTTTAGTGAGTTTAGTAAGTGAAACTACTGTATCCCATCAGAACTGCTTGCACTCAATTAGTTGAGAAGGGACCATTTATGTAGGATTCAGAGTCATTTCTACTTAAGATGGTCAGTTGTCCACCTTGTTTGACTGCATTTGAAAGTTATCTAAATAATAATTATGTTCCTTGTTGGACCTTTGGCTACAGTTCCTGTTGGCTTAAATTTTGCTACTGTAAGCCATACATACACATCAGTTTTCATTTTGTTACTGAGAGGTTTGCCTTTTTTTTTAATCATGTGACCATATGCCATATTATATATATGTCTTGTTTAAACAATCAGCTGTCAAAGACAAATATTAAAAACACAAAACGAAAAACAAACAAGCAACCCAAAACCCCACAAACCCACAAAACCAAAACTACTCCAAACACAACCAAAAAAGATCACGGCTGTTTGATGCACGGCTAATGTGAAAAGAAAAATCCCCAGACATCTACACAACAGAATACTTATAGCATGGACTTCTTCATCAAGCTGCATTTCAGTTTGGAAGCCTCGGCTCTGTTCTGCCTGGAAGCTCCATTGGTGCAGCACAGTGTGGAAGGCAAACTGACCCGCTGCCTATTCCTTACTAATAAGGACAAATTAGAAAACACTGGTATGAATGTGAACACCTGAAAAAAATATTCGTCTCTTAGAGTTTGAGTTAACCTCAGAAAACTTTCAATTTGTCTGGCAACTTTTAAAATTATTGCTTATTTTTTTAAAATATTTACATTTCTTTCTTTTTTAAGAAGGTACGTGACGTGTCTGCTTTGTGGTTTTGACTTGTATTTCTTTGATTTGAAGGTCTGAAAAACTGCAGTTAAAAAATACTGGTAGCACCTTTATTTGAGTGGTTTCCTTCTTTTTACTTTTTCAGGTGAAAAAATACTAATGTTCTACTCTTTCTTTCCAGAATGGCCAAGTGATCTGTACTGTGGAAAACTGTCCCTTAGTAAACCATACAGTTTCCACAAAGCTAGAAGGGGAGTATTGTCCATTCTGCAAAGACAATAATAACAGTGTAGAAACACCATCTAATTTGAATATTGCTCTTCTGAAAATGAGCAACTTCTGCAGCTATCTGGTGGAGGTAAGAGCTTCCAAATTTATGTATCTGCCAAGCACCTAGAAGTACTGCTGATTATAAAATGTGCACTAAAATATTTGATTTGAATATGCATGCTGACTAAACATTTTCATGATGATGGGTATCTGCTGCATAATTATCTCTTGATATAGCTAAGTGTTATAGATAGTTGAGAAACATAATGAAAGAATGTACTTAAAAGCTCTTTACAATCCAATATATCACTGATCTGCTATTAGAACATCTTATATATTAGTTTAATAAGTTGAGGTGCAAATTTTCTTTTATCTTCTCCATTCTGGTCAAGAAGACAGGAAGAAAAGTCAGAAACATGGTATATCTTTAAACTTCAGTATTCAAACAGCAACTGAAAGTTCTTTTTGAAATTCAAACAGATTTTAGTAGGGTTTTCTTTCTATTACGCTATTCTAAATGAGACTTCTAGAAAAGAAGTATGGATGTGACCTGCAGTTTTTTTCCTTTCCTTTTTTTGTGCTTCTATATTACAAAAAGCAGTTTGATTTAATTTTACAAAGCTCTGTTCTGATTCCACATTAACATTATGGTGTTTTATTTCTATCAGAGTCAAAATGAAATAGCAGGGTAGCACAGTTCCTTAAGATCTAATGGCAAGAAATTTCCAGCCCATCTCAGAGATCTTGCCGTTTCTGCACATCTATTCAAAAGGGGATGGAGAGTGAATAGGTATAACAAAACTTGCGTGAATATTATGCATTGATCTAAGCAGGTGTTTTCCTTTCATGTGCATTTGCACACGCTGTTCACACACAACAAAACTTGTCTGTCTTGTCCATATGCGTAACTTCAAAGTAGAGCCCTTAAAAAGTGCCTTTATGATACTGTGACTGTCTATGTACCAGATTCTTAAACAATCTTCCAACAGAAGTACTAGTTAACTTTGTTACAAGATGGATTTTTTAGTATGTTTACAAAGCAGATTATATATGGTTATCAGTGTTAGCTAAGAAAATCCGGCAGCACTGTGTCCTTTATTGCTATAAAGGGCATGAAGGTATATTCTGAAAGGTATATTATATAAAGGTTGTGATGCTCTTTCCAAAATCTGGAAGAGCTACACCTTCAAAATTCAATATATCACAGTCCCTAAAGTACTAACCCCTGTTAACCCATGGACTGTAGTTAAAATTGAAACAGTTGTTCTCAACCTTGAAGACTACTTATTTGCCTTCAAGGAAGGGTCTGTGCACCCAAGCTCTTTCCTGTTTTCCCATGATTATCTCTTGGTCTAACAGGAGACACATACATTGTTCTAACAATGCTTTTGTTATAGCCTTAATACATCATTGCTACATCGCTGTTGCATATGTGTAGTTTATTGTAAATAGCTTTATTGTGCAAGCAAGAGTGTGTCAGCAGAATTTAAACATTAATATTTGCATGCCCAAGTACAATTTTTACAGAGCTTCAATGGCACAACATCTCTTAAAGGGATGTGAAAAACTGCTGTGCTACATTTGCTGCACCTGAAATGATAAATTCTGTGCTGCTTTCCTCCTTTGTTTACTTTCTAACCTTTTATCACTATTTGATTACTACAGTAGGCTACTTTATAATGCTATAATTAACATAGATAACCTAATTAACATAAATATTGATGCACATGCACAAAAGCCAGATCATTAAACCGCATTCACAAAATATTCACAAAATATATATTTATTCACAAAAGAATACACTTGTTATGCAGGACCAGCAAAAAATCAGATATGTGGTATTTAAAAATCTGCACTCGTATCCAACTACTATAGCAATTAAAATATTGCAAGCAGAAAGAAAAACGTGAAAAATCAAGTTCCTCCTGAACCATGCTAGAGAATTTCTCTTCAAATTAGTGCATCCATCTCTATAAAGACACATCACAGCTCTCTAATCAGGCACAATATTTTAGAAAGTGATTGTGTTCTGTAAAGATTTTTTTTTTTTATGACACTGTAGGGTATGTTATAAAACGGACCAAGATTTTCCAGTTTGTATTGAAAATGCTCATTTCTGTTGATTTTATGTCCTACTGATTTGGAGAATATTTAATCAAAATAATATACCACTAAATTTTTAATAGATAAACTACAGTAGTCATTGATATACACCTACTGAATCAATGTTTACAGCTAAGTTAAATGCTTTCATAGTTATGACACATTGAGCATGTCACAGTATATATTTAGTAATCTCAAATCTCACCTACTATGGAATAGGAGGAATGCAATATATCTCAATCAATTACTGTTTTAAGAAGTATAATGGTTAATGTACACATTTTGGGCATTTTGGGGGGGGGATAAGGGATTTGATTGGTTTGTTGTTTGGGTTTTTTTTTTAAACTGAGCCAAAGGAAGTATCAGCTTGCTTTATGAACATCCCCTTCTCTACTTATCAGAATTCTTAACTGAAGGTAGAATTCTTCCAAATAAAGCCTACTATGGGTGGAACATAAATGATATGCATACCTTTGAGTGGTTTTGTGTAAATATTATTAAAAAAAAACCCAAACAATAGCAAACAAAGCATTTCTCTAAAGGAGGTTTCATCAGATTGTGTCATTTTTCTACACTGTCCTGAGTGTTCACAAGAACCATTACTGCTGAAACTGAAGTAAACTATGGTTTGCAGATGCCTGTTGATAGAAGCAGCGCGTAAGTTAAGACAAAGATGTAGCTGTATGGGAGGACATTTGTGCATTAAGTTTTTTGATGTAGATGGTTTGTAACGTGGGAGAAACCTTGACAACATTTGTAGTCTGACAATTTGTTTAATGATGGTATAACCAGTGTTATAAAAAAATGAAGCTAAACTAAAAGCACTCAGTTTGTATATAGTAAAGGAAGAATGAGGTGAACGTATTGACAGTTGTCATGAAAATATTTTAAACTAACGTGCAACATGAATCATTAGAGTACATACAATAATCACTAACGCTAATATGTAATTCATACATTGAATGAAGTTAATACATTAACACCTGCAATAGACTTGAGAATTCAATATTTCATCAGACTGTAGTGTTAAAATAATATTCCAAAAACTTTAACACAATATATTTCAGGGGAAAAAAAAGAATAAAATAGTAAAAAAAAAAAAAGTATTTTACCTTAAAAATGGTCCTACCATGATTATGAAATAAAACATTTTATTACATAGCTTCAAATAAGATTTTATTACTCAGTTTCTGTCACCACAAGCCAGGTACAGTTATTTATTGATCTAAATGTGCAAATTCAGCTCTTAAATGCAAGATCTCCAAACAACCGGATAAAAATGGAAGTTGTGGATACAACTGGAAGTAAAAAATAAATATAAAATATGGATATAACTGGATAAAAACAGAAGTTGTGGCTGTGACAGTACCACCTTAGAAGTTCACCAGCGCAGTGACTCATTGCATCAGCTCTCATGCTATTGAAGAGGTGTTTTTAACCTTTGATGGCTTCCTGGCAAACCTCCTCATGTACCAGGCAAGGTGCTACCACAACTTCTGTGTTATGTGGTAGTGTTTGGTTTTTTTTTTCTCCTTAGCATTTCTTTCTAATGCAAAGATTGAAGTTAAATCCAGTAATTCTGACTGATTCATAATTCACTGACTGACCTTGCCCTAGCCTGTTTTAAATGGTCATACCATGTCTACTTTTGTGTACAACTGGTTATTTAAGAAGTAGAAAGGGTGCAAACATACAGTTCAGTGTTGATGTGTCCCAGCTACAAATGGTTTCAGTTAGGATATGGAAATCAGCAGAGGAAAAAAAAGAGTTCCATTACGTAACCAAGATCAAGGTTTATTTCTGTAATATAGTTAGTAGAAAGAAAAAAAATATGATCTAGGGAGTTTATTCTTACTTGAGAGAAGAGACAAAGAACAGAAATGGTAAGAAAACTGTCATGTTAGAGTATTTGGCATTATTAAAGTCCAGTTTATTAGTTCGTAAAGAATATTATTATATTTGTATGACAGTAAGGCCCAAAGGCACAAATTGTGAAATCAAGGCCTCAATGTGCTCAATCACATGTACATACATAATAGAAAACAGTCCCCAAGCTCAAAAGCTAGCAGTATAAAAACTTAAAGCCAAAGAGAGAAATGAAGTGATTTCTCTGTGGTAAGACAGCAGAAGACTAGCAAAATCAAGAGTCAAATGCAGGTCTGCTGAATTGTAGTTGAATCTGTTCTAGCCATTAGATCTCTCTAAAGCATTGCAGTTAGATTCAACTAACAATATTGCTTTGGGACACAGATTGTCTCTAAGTATTCTAGAAATTCACTGCAGCTGCACAACACAGCAATCATAATAAGTAAGATGAGATTTCGTTTTAAAATCAGATAACCGTCTAGCTTTTGAAACAAAAGAGCTGCAAATTAATTACATTTATTGCTAAGCCTTTTAGAATTATTCTTTTTACAAATGGCAGCATCAAATTCTTTGTATAGGTAAGAAGGTTCCATGTTCATGAGAAATGTACTGTGAAATATATCTTTATTTTAATACAGAAGATCAGGTGCGCGTCATAAAACACATTACTATAATTCTACTGAATATTTTATATATATCTTTTATAGTGGAAGATGTTTATGCTCCCTGATTGTGAAACAATGGCTTGTTGAGATCTATTGAAAATAAATACCAAACACTAACACATTATTTAAAATAGTGACAACTATGTCAACAATTTAGCATAACAAAGGCCTAATCTACAAATAATAAATCTGTTTTCTCAAAGCCTAACATGCACCAGGAAAATTCAATGCCAATTGTATACTCAGATTTTGCATTGTGTTGTGTTCTTAACTTAACATGCTTATGCCAGTAGAGTTCCTTGAAGTCATATTAGAAGACTTGAGCAACCCAAATGTTATTTGGGTTTCTCAACTTCTTATATGGGTAGAAAATATAGAAGGAAGTATTATTAGCATATAAATACTTCCTAAGAACATCCCAACAAAGCAATATGGTAGATATGCAGGTTAAATCAATACACAAAGTTATGACAGTTTTGGACACTTCAGACCATTATTGAGAAATGTCACTGTGCAGAGAGTGTCTCTGTGCAGAAATGATGAACACTTTTCCTGGGTAAATGACTTCCCATGTCACAGAAGCAGTGCACTTAGATATGTGTATTTGTAAACACCCAGTTAGTGCACCTAAGATGCAAATGAGAAGTTTAAAATGAGCATCAGTATGCTTGTATGTTCTCATCTAAAATAACTTCCAAAGAATATTATTGAAGTTTGTGCTGTAACCCTGGTGTTCTTCAAATCTATCCTGATAAATCTATGTATGTAAAAATGGTTTTCAGCTCCTCAGTCCTTCTTATTAATTTCTTCATTCTCAGTGATCAGCTTTTAAAGATGAGGGTGTTGATTTCTTTTTAGATGAGATTATTATCTGGAAAAATGTTAAAATGTTTAAGGCATACATAAAGACATAGATAACTAATGTTTAGGTAAGCTACAATAATGTAAAGTATATCTTTATACAGTAACAAAGTTGGAAATAAAAAATCACATATGGGATTGGGAATGTGCAGAATGAAACAGAGCTAACTTCTCTCAACTTGAATGAAGCCTTCAGCTCGCATAGAAATAACAAGTATTCTCTAAAAAAATTGCTGCTTTTGGGTGATAATTTAGAATCATAGAATTGTTAGGGTTGGAAGGGACCTTAAAGATCATCTAGTTCCAACCCCCCTGCCATGGGCAGGGACACCTCCCACTAGATCAGGTTGCTCAGAGCCCCATCCAGCCTGGCCTTAAAAACTTCCAGGGATGGGGCTTCCACCACCTCTCTGGGCAACCTGTTCCAGTGTCTCACCACCCTCATGGTGAAGAACTTCTTAACGTCCAGTCTGAATTGTCCCATCTCTAGTTTTAATCCATTCCCTCTAGTCCTACCATTACCCGACATCCTAAAAAGTCCCTCACCAGCTTTCTTATAGGCCTCCTTAAGATACTGGTAGGCCACTGTAAGGTCTCCTCGGAACCTTCTTTTCTCCAGACTGAACAACCCCAACTCTCTCAGTCCGTCCTCATAGGAGAGGTGCTCCAGTCCTCTGATCATCCTTGTGGCCCTTCTCTGGACACGTTCCAGCACGTCCATATCTNGCCACCTCTCCAGCCTGTCAAGGTCCTTCTGGATGGCATCCCTTCCCTGCAGCATGTCAGCTGCCCCACACAGCTTGGTGTCATCGGCAAACTTGCTGAGGGTGCACTCAATGCCACTGTCCATGTCGCTGATGAAGATGTTAAACAAGACCAGTCCCAGTACTGATCCTTGAGGGACTCCACTTGTCACTGGCCTCCACTTGGATATGGACCCATTGACAGCTGCTCTTTGGGTGATGCTGTCAAGCCAGTTCTTTATCCACTGAGTTGTCCATCCATCAAACCCATATTTTATCATCTTGGAGACCAGGATGTCGTGCGGGACAGTGTCAAAGGCTTTGCTCAAGTCCAGGTAAATGATGTCAGTTCCTCTCCTCTTGTCTATTGATGTTGTGACCTTCTCACAGAAGGCCACCAGGTTTGTCAGGCACGATTTGCCCTTGGTGAAGCTGTGTTGATTGTACCCAATCACCTCTTCGTTATTCTTCTGCTTCAGAGTGGTTTGGGTTAGAAGGGACGTTAAAGATCATCTAGTTCCAACCCCCCTGTCATTTAAAGCTGCTAGCCTTGCATACACAAATGGACCATTAACTTGCCATCTATGGTTTTACAGTATTAAACATCATGGCATCTTTCATTTTCTAAGTATCCACAATTTACAATCATAACCTTTGCCTGTTGGAAAAAGTTGGGTTTAGAAAGCTCCAGCCCTACTTTTCAGCCAGTTGTTGACAAGCAGGGAGAGAAAGTGTATTGGATAAATGAATAAAATGTGAGATTTTGCATATTCTTAAAGTATCTTTATAATAACACTGTATATTCTTTCAGTGCTGTTCTTCCAGGTTAAGATGCTGAGAGGCTGCAGAGGTTATTGTCAATAATGTCACTAAAAATGTTATCTGGTGAGTATGTAGTTTGTGCCACTGCCTTCCTGTACACCTGTGCAGTAGGAAATGTAGCCAGTAAAGGTTATTCTCAGAAGTGGGAGCACTCTGCACTTGGAGATTCAGCACCTTTAGCCCCATTGACTTTCGTTAGACTTTTTCTTTTTTTATAGCCATTTATGAAAAGCTTTAAAATAGAGCACCTACAAACTGAGGACCTAGAGTCATTCAATATTATTTATTTATTGTCAATTTGTGCTTATTAAAAATGGATAATATACTTGTTTTAAACCTCTGCTGACAGTCAGCCCTTTGGAATTCAGTCCTTTGTACACCATTCTTCTGCTGGATATGTGAAATATATACACAGCTACCGCATTTAGGATCACTGATCATGAGAACTTCGTGATTGTGGGTTTTTTTCATTTTTTTTCCTCCTTCTGATTGATTCCTAGACAATTTCAGTGTTCATAGGTATGTGAGCTTCACAGAAATGTATCCGTGTAGAATATATCTCACTTGAAAGGTAAGTAGTAACATTAAACTGCCCATCAGAGTTGAGTTTTAGAATATTATTTGCTTCTACTCATCCTGAAATTAATGGAGTACTGACCTTGTGAGAATCTTGCGAAAAGCATAAACCCTATAGATTTATTTGTGTTTAATTTTCAGTAGGCTGGATTTCTGCAAGACTTAAGATTTGTCTTTTTCTTTACTCTCTTCATATCTAATTTCTCACCATTCTGGGGGTCTTTTTTTCTACTTCAGCAGGACTAACTGCACACATCATGTAATCCAGAACTGAAATGTTTTGTAGAGAATAGCCAGCTCAACTGTTAAGCCAGACAATCTCATGTCTTTCACTTAGTTTTTGGTTAAAGATTTGCCTCTTAGCTGTACTTTAAAATGCTACTGTTTTTGCATGATTGCTGCAGCAATCTGAAACAATGCAGTGCAGTGTTCCCCTACGTACCTTACAGACAAAAAAGCAATCCACAGTAAAATTTAATAATGGTTTGTCTATCAAGTCCAATGACATGCTTCAGACTGCAAGCTAAAAAAGAGCCAGGGTGGAGACTGTCAGCTGGGTGGCTTATCTTGTAGCTATGCTTGCAATATTTGTCTGGTTTTGGTGCAAGGCTGCCTTACTGTCAGTTTCTGGAGAATCATTGTGAGAAATCAAAATGTGAACTTTATTCTCTTAAGTAATATGTTTAGCTTTATATTTTTATGACTGTTTTTATACTGACAAAATAAAGATCTCTTAGCAGTGGAAATGTGATATTAAGTGTTTTGAAGCTTCATCCTTTAATTTCACCAAGTCACTACAGGGTCAGAAATTTTCATCACAGCAGTAATCAGAGGCACTCTCTGATAAAGAGCAAGTAAATACCCTCATTTATTGCACGGGTGATGAGGCATATGACATTCTTAGAGGTTTTCTGGTTAGGACTGCTGGAAAGATTAACCATGCGACTGTGAAAATGAAGTTTAATGAAGGCTTGACAGAAAATTAAACTCAGTGGAACATCAAGATTTTACCAGTCAAAGCAGTGTTAGGCCTGCTTTTATCACAACAGTGTACGCATTAGTAAAGCAGAACAACTGGGTAGATTCCTCTTAGTTTGGGTTGTCTCCGGGTGGTCAAGTAGCTCAGTGAAAATACAATTTTATCTGGGTCAGTTGCTGAGGAAAGCAGTCAAGAGAAGAGGTGACCGAAGCGTATACAGTGGAATGTTCTTCTAATTAAAAATATTGATTCTTTGAAATTACACATTCTACAGGATTGTATCAATTTTGACAAAATCCATCTCAGGAAAAAAAAAAGAAAAACAAGCCTTTTTTTTTAAAATGGAAAATTACATTTTAATTTTAAAATTATTTTTTAAATGCAGTGGTATTCTATTTTTGCATATTACAACAAACGGAAAAGTCACATTAAATAAAATTTAAATTAGATCTTTTATGGAAATGCATTGATTCTACTGACAGTTATCATGTCTTTCTCTGCTGAATATTTTTCAGGGTTTTTAAAAGAATGACATTTTTCTACTTGTTTCACTAAAATGATTTGCCAAGTCAGAGAAAAATCGGTAATGGAAGATTGGTTCCAAGTCAGCTCTAGAAAGCAGTGATCAAAAAAGAAATATATCTACAAGAGAGACGACCAGATAATATACTGCTGAATGATTGTGCTTTTATTAATTATACATTAGGATTATTATCATTATAGTATGATAGCTTTCCATGAAAGCTCTGCATGGAGGCATTGTGTTAACCTCTAGAATGTTAGATTGTGTCTTTGAAATTACAGTAGATAAAATTAAGGGCTTCTCTTAATACTGAGAGCAACTCCAGCAGATCTGCTTTTGCCTCTGTTCTGACTCCTGTCTACATACATCACAGTAAAGGTAAGAGTTCAAAGAGGAATTGTCAGGAACCCATATGCTTTTGACACTGAATTAGTCTTACTGAAGAAGTGAAGCATATCCACGCACCTCCTTCATGTTCCTCAGTGCTGTTGTCTCACAAAAAGTGGACTGGTTTATCTAAGCTAGGTTAAGGGGCTTTAAGTTTCATCGGTATATTCATTAAGTTCTGCAGCTGACTGGTAAGGACCTGGAAGAACATGTTACATCTCCTTTCTCGTTCCATGTACGATGGAAGTCCCATGAGAATCAGAATGCAAGAAGGGGTTGGGGAGGAGATGGAGTGGTAAGTACCTGGTGCTCCTCCTGCAGTCCAGGTGGGACTAGAGGGTGCTCCTCTACCCTGCAGTACAAATAGTGTCTGGACATCGTCCATCAGGGTAACAGTCACAGTTAGCTCTGAGATTATGCCTGTACTGCAAACACAAATGAGCTGTACTATTTTCAAGCTGCCTTAATTTACCTGAAATACCAAGCAATTGTGAAGTTGCAGTCACTGATGTACATACTAGTTGCAAGTCGTAATCGCCCATGATGAAGTCACGCTGAAGCTGATAGTAATTTCACATGAGATATTTTAATGCAAATTATAAACTGATTTGATATAAAATCACTGGTTGCTTTTAATATCATTGTAATATCATTGTAAATGTAGATGATTGTATTTACTGCAATCGGGTTAGAATTCAAATAGTGATCCTCTGTGCTGAGTGATTAATTTGGAGTTAAACCTAAAAGAAGCCATACTTTGCTAATAGCAAAATACATAGATTCAAAGGTATATTTCTCAGATCAAGTGCTCTGTTTGTCATTTTTATCTAGGACCGCCAATAAAGTATGATACTTTGACCTGAAAGAAGAATAATTTTTTTTAGCAGTCCAGAAGATGATGTGTTGGAAATTTGCAAAGATACTTCACTCAACCCCAGCTCTTACGGGGTTCTTGTAAGTATATAGGAAGAATGTTTGTATGAATATTTATAATGAAATTGTAGATGATTTGACATATTCCTAATAAGTTCAACCACATAAATGTGAATGCAGGCTGTAATGAACATGTTTATATAGGAAGAGTTCTCTAAATCTCAGTCAGTTTAAAATCCCTACAGAAAGCTGTTTTTCCAGAGTATGTCCATAAATAAAGAGAAAAAAAGTGTTGTAGCATTAATAATACATTTTTCTGCATAAAGGGCTTAGCTTTTAAACTGCTGTCGTTCACTATCTGCATAATGTAGGGACCTCTTTTATAGACCTGTGTTAGCTGACAGAAATCTCTCCTGTAAACCAGGAGACTATAAATTAAAGCGGAACTTAGATAGTTGTGTATATTCTGTAGTGTTGCTAAATTTTGTCTCTCATCACTCAAGATTAGTAGAGCAGAAATTGTGATCAGTCATCTCCACCGCAGTGAATCCAACTTAATATTCCTGGCTTTGGTCGGTTTGAAATTATTCTTTCTGATAGTAATTTGTGTGTTTTTAGCTAAATCTATTAGAAATCTGTACTTTTCTTTAGGTAGATAGTCTGGTGAGGCTGGGATGATGATCAAGTACTTGCTTTCTTATATATAAATGGATCATCTACCCTCCGATCACAGCCTTGGCAAGCTGAAGAGCTGAGACACTTCTGCACATTGTGCCTGTAGCAAAAATAATCTATCTACTTGTCTTCTTCATAATGGCTTATGTTGTAGTCTTCATGAATAAATACGTTGCACATTCCTGAAGATGAAGTGCTTTCTGTGATACTCTTTTTACTTATTTGTTAGGCCTGTACTTCCTTATGCATGCGTGAAACATGGTAAACAGCATGTAGATTTATAGTATTTCTGAACAGCAAGAGTTTGTGCTAGATGCCAGCTACTGAGCATGTTTCTGTTTTATTATCATTGTAAAGGATATCTATTAGATGTTTAATAGCTTATGACTAAAGCTGTCTAACAATGACACCATGCATGTTGGTCTGTGATTCTCTCATTGCCTCATCAATTTCCCTAACATGGTTTTACAGAGGGATGTGCCTCCAATATTACTTTTTTCTGTTGTTTTATCTCTTCAGTGTCTCACACTCTATTTGATAATGTCAGCAGGCATTTTCCAAAGATTAGCCCTAGAGGGATCAAGAAACTGATCCTAAGAATAGTAAGCTGTATCATATGCACATAGAGGATCTGATGAAGCTTCAGAAAAGCTTAAAAGATAAAGTTGAAAAAGCTGTAAATTAAATCTTTTGCGTTAAGGTGGATTAATTGTTCCCTAATTATCATTCTTCCAATGATCTGATATCCTTTTGTCTTCTTCGGATAAAAGAATAACCTGCTAAATAGCTGATGAGAATGCAGAGCTCATTGTCATTATTTGCAAGCTGAGTAGCTTGTATATTTTTGTGCATATTTTTCTTCCATTTTTTTTCAGCATAGCCAAAATGGATGGTCATAAATGCATATTTAAATGGGAATATGGATGTACCTAACCATATATTTATGTGCTTCTTGATTATTGAAGCTTAAAGGAGTTATGCCAAAGCTTACACGATTATTGCAATACGTGAATATAAAACTAGCATTTGCATCTAGACTTGTATATGACCCCTTCCTTTTCCACAAGCTTACAAACCAAGAAATGTGTGTGTAACACATCAGAGCATTTTCAAACCCTTGCTCTGGAGATCAGAAAACATGATTGAGGAATGAGTTTGGATGTGCTAAGACCCACCATGTAGAATGCTTTCTGTCCAAATGCCTTTGCTGTCATGATTATGTATCACCAAACCTATTCTGAGATAACTGAGCTGATGAAGAGATAAATTTTATTATGGAAATCAGTGATAATATTGGCAGTGATTCCGCAGTAAAATATAGTGATACCTGGGTAGCTGGGTTTGTGTTAAACTAGTAATATATTTAAGCCATATTAATTATAAATAATTAAATACATTATTACGCATATTATCATTATATTATTATTATACATACACATACATACGCACTTTATACATATATATACATGTAGACAAGCATAATTGTACAAAAAGACGCATGAATCCAGCCAGAAAAACCACTGGATTTCACTGCAGATTATTTGTGATCTAATATGATCTCAGCATGGCTTCTAGTAAATGTGGTACTTAACAAAATACAGTACCTATTTTCAGTCCTACTGAAGGAATTCAAATGACCATAATATCAAGCTTAGGGTAGAGAACCATACCTTTTTTCTACATGAAATACATGAAAATGAGATAGTGTCTAATACAGAAGTTGTAGTCTACCAATATCTTTGAGACATGTGCAAGTAAGGGTTATAAGAACATTTTGCTGTAAAAAATGCGAACTCATCTAACAAAATGAAGGTGAACAAACATGTCCAGTACAGATAGGTTGAGCATTAATGTCTCCAATGACACTGGAAACTACTATACATGACTGTAATGTTAGCAAACTTCCCCAAATTTTAGTTTCTTTATACCATCACAGATGTGGAGTTCACACAGAATTCAAGGGAATGTACCTTTGTCATTGCCCTGTGTAATAGTGAGTTTGCTGTGCATTTGAAAGAAGGAAAGAAGTATAGCCTTGCAACAGTGAAAGAAATGTCTTTATCCCCAACCCTAAATGTATTCACTGTCCTCCCGGTAGGGTGTAATGTTTTCTAGTGGAAAAAAAAAAAAATCTGAAATGTAGAGGTTTTAGGTAGATTGTAACACTAAATAAATTAAATTTGTGTGTGACTGAGTGCATTGCTTTTCTTCCTTTTTTCTTCTGTTTTTCTTCAGCTTCTTTTGCTTTCTTTATCCTCATTTGAATTTGCATAGGATATATATGATTTTCACTTGCATTATCCACAACTGTTTTAAATGAAAAGAAACATGTTGGTTTTGCCAATGCAAAATGTTTTTACAGTTTTAGGCACAGCATGATTCTTTTCAGTGCTCTTTTCCCTGTATTATTTTTTCTTTTGTAATGTATGTTATTAGTTTCTCTTAAAAATATATGCGGTAATGTGCAGGCAGAGCAGAGAAATAAAAGGGAGAGGACGTTATCCGAAAAGTGCCTTTATTTGTAGCCATTAGGAAGAAGACATTTCCCATTTCAGTCTGTATTTCCAGATGATTTCCTTTGTGTCGTAAAAGCTAGGGATGGAAAAGGAGTTTTTAGAGTCATCTAGTCCATCTCCCTGCCATTGCAATTATTCCCTGTTGTAAAATTGGACTGTCTCATCTAATGCAAGTTGGTCAGAGTAATGGAAATCTCATTAGTTTTCATTGAGAGACAATTCCCAAAGTTTAGCAGATCTCACTGTTGAAAAGTACTGACTTGGTTCTGAATTTTCAGTTTCATAATTTTATCCAATTTGCTCCCTGATGAAACTTAAGTTTCCGTCCTCCTTGATATTCCTCATTTGGACATTTTCAGAATTCTCTGACAACTTCCCAGAATAACTGCTTACCTAAACCACACACCTTGGATTCTTTTAGTATTCCTTATCAGTCAGTCATCACAATCTATGAATTCAGTGTCGGTCTTGGATATGACAGTATAAGTTTGAGTAATTAGTTACATTTAATTATTGCTCTAACTAAATGAGACAATAATTTTCTGGCTATATGAGGACAGATAAGGTGATACAAAACCACAGTGATGAATAGCCATACATAGGTGGATGTTTCTGCATTTTCAGCAGCAAAAAATGTCAACCATGTTTGCTTTCATATAACTCAGTATCTAAAACTCTCTTGGCAATTGATGCTTTCCAGTTTCTTCTGCTGCAGTTTTCCTTGGATGCGTTGGAGAGAATATTAAATCCCTATTTGTTTTGGTCTGCAAATTTCTGAACATATTTTATTTTCTGTTTCAAATCCCTGTTTCCCTTTGTGCTATCTCTCTGTCCTTGTTGCAACATTTCCCAATTTAGCTGTCAGTTTCATTAATGTGTTTTCTATTCCCCCTTGCAGAATGTAAATGAAGATGTCAAAACTAAATTTAACATGAATACTGGAAATATAGCCCATTTCAACTTCTCATAACTGAGTGCATTATCATTTATCACTAGCCCTTGTCAGGAGATGTTCAAGTCACTTCTCAGTTCAGTTCAAGTTGATTTGATTTAAGCTAATTCTGAAGTACGTATGCAAAAAGAGACAATGTATGCTTGTATGTGACACTACTGATACTGGGAGCACACAACCAATTATTAATAAAAGAGAACGTATTTCATGTATTCACTGTGCAGGTCACCGACGACTAAAGGAATCTAGGATACTGAGGATGCCCCTCATCTCTTCCCCTCAGGCCATAATGCTGTGTGGTTTTTCATTGCAGAAGGTCATTATACACTCTTGAAAGTAGCTTATGGCAAACAGAAGTTTATCAAGTATATGTTCTGCACATCCTCTCAAACTGTCTATTGCATAGTTATATGTGACATCAGAGAATACAACTCAGCACTTCAGGTATTGCTCCATATTCCTTGGGTTAGCTATGTTAATTTCTTCCTACTCAGTGACATATTTCTATGTAATGCTATCATTGACTTTATGGAAATCATGCAGTTACATGTGGAAATAGATCATGTAAGGTAAGCAGGCAAAGGTGTTGCTCTAGGCAAGTGAAGTAAATAAGGCATTTTTAACACATCTCTACATGTCATTTTCTTGTAAAGCGATTCAGACAACTTTCTGGATATTTAAATGAATGTGCTGATTCTGATAGTTCATAGTACTGATAGCTTGAAGATCTTCATACCAATACCATCAGTTTTCATAGATAAACAAATTTAGCTAGATATTCTTCTGTATTCATGGCTTATATAACTATAAAATCAATTGTAATGGATTTTTAAAATGAAATCAATGGCCCAGAGGCAATTATATCAATGCAGGTGGTATAAAAGCCACATATTTCATATATGCAATCTGTTTCTAAACAGCTCCCAAGATGCACAATGTACTGTGCATTACTCAGTGCTCCTGAGCTGAATCATCAAGTATAATGCAAAGCCTTTTGAAGAGGTCTTTTTTAAAAAACAATATTCTTCCTGAGAAAAGCAAATTTAGAGCTTAATTGAGAATGCATGCCTCTTCTTCTGCTTACTTAAAAGGTTTTGTGACCTGAAATGATAAATGGCTCTGAGTCAGCATCTCTGGAAGAAGTTGGTCTAAGGGGCCACAAGAGTGGGCTGCTTTGCAAGGGAAGGCAGCGTGACAGCAAGGCAGGCAGAGCCAATGTCTTTGTAGAACAGAGGCACAGTCCTACAGTATCTCAATAAGAATTGCAGAGCGAGTCCCATGACAGCCATTGGGACCAGCCCCAGCCTACAGGCTGCTCCCATCCTCTCTCACACGGCAACACTCTCACCTCATCCCGGATCCTGTGTCTGCGCCACCTCTGAGCTGGCCTCTGGCAAAGGCGGACAGGTTCCCCAGGGGACAGGGGTGTCAGACCCTATTCATGCCCTGAGGGAAATGAGAGCTGGTTAAGAAATAAATTGCATGGGTTTTTTTGACAGAAACTGCTGTTCTGCTGCTTTGTGTATATTGTGCATGTGTTTTTCTCCCTGTATCAGAAGCCTCTTATAACTGAAAATAAGGCCTGATATGGTGTCAGTGCCACATAGAGGCAAGATTGATTACAGAGCTCATCTTCTCCCTAATGCATAATTTGAATGGAAACCAAGTTTACAAGCGGCACTTGAATGACAGCTCAGAAGAATGAAGTCTTCTGTGTACTCCCTGAAGAGGGACAATATGACAGAACCTGCGTAAGTATAAGAGACCAACGTATCAGCCCCAAATTTAGTGGACTGTCTTTTGGGCTCAGAGTAATCCATATGCTGTACCATTACAGCACATCATCGCTCTGCTGGGAGTGCAAATGTTTATGTAGCAGTTGGTGCATTTTTTAACATCTTGGCAAAAAGTACTTAACCAGGTAGCACTTACCAGCAGTTGTTTACTCAAGTTAAATCTGAATGTTAAGTCCACATGAAAATTCTCTTGTAAGAGTTGTTACCAGAGCATTCATGCTGGAAACCGTTCTGATGTTTGTCAAACTATTCTTTTAGAACTATGCCACAAGAAATACATTATTTCTGAGGAAATATTGTACTTGGCTCATTAAGAATGATCCCTGTCTTTGCTAAAGTGAGTGGGTCCCTGAAACATGCATACTGACTTTTATATCTTAATAGCTCTCTCAGAAGAGAGGGTAAGTCCCATCACTAATGACATCTGTCCCTTCAGAAGCAAGTGTATCCGATTTCTAGTTTTGCTGTCTGACTAAAAATGAAAATCAGTCATGCATCTCTAAAAGATATGTTGAAAAAAACGGGTTTTTTTATAGATTGCCCTGGAATACATAGCTAACAAGAAGCAAGAAGCCTCATGCTTGGAAGCAGTGGCAGAAATCATCATGGGATGACAGGCCAGGAACAAGGAAGATTTGCAGCCTTATAGTTAATATGTCACGTAGTACAAGTCACCCATAAACTTTGACATTAAAACTTTGAATATGGGGTGAAGGGTTGAATTGTTACATTTTTAATTATTGTTATCTTAAGTCAATGACTCTTTTATTAACAATGTACATGAAAGCATTGTACATTGCTTTATATAAGGACAAAGTCATGTTCCCTGCTTCCAGTGCCTGGCCGTGGTGCACTCAAGAAGGTTCACACTCGGCAGAAAGGTGTTGGGAACTGATGATGCCTGTAAAGCTAGTGAAAAATTTCATCACTTGGATGGCAGTTTGATAGAAATGATGCAGAAGAGGTTTACAGCTCTGTTTGTGTATGTGAGAGAATCAGACTGATGAACTTGCAGGAAAAACATAAAGGGTGTGAAAGAAGGAAGAGTACAATGATGAAATGCTGCACAGGTGCCAGTTTACAGAAAGGTCTTTGAATTTCAGGGGCATTTCTGAAGATTCAGCCAGTCTCACTGATACAGAGAGGTATCATGATTGGAATCATCAGCAGAAATTATCTTGGGATGACTGGCTGTATCTGAAGAGTTTTCTAAAGTCTTTTCTAAAAATTCACTGCAAAGAACTTCTGCACCATTCTGTAATACAGTGAAGAGCTTTTAAAACCAAAGCAAGTACTCAACTCTGTAGAAAGGAAAACTAGAAAGTTCAGACAAGAGGTGCTTGTTCTTTAAATATAGATTGTGTGAGCTTCTTTTCCAGAGTGTACAGACATCACGACCAAGTGGGAATAAAATTTGAAGTGCATTAGTTAATCCTTGTTATATATTCAGCTGTGGGAGCACAGTATGCTTAATGAACCCAGGAAATCCTGTGATACACATACGCAAAAAAAGTATTGTTATAGTTTTAATTTTGTTCAGTATACAAGGATGTATAGTTGTATACTTCCTTGTATACTGAGGGAAAAAGGGAAATCTTAAAGTGAAGCGTTAAAATGCAAGTAGTATAGACAGTAGGGGTGGACAGAGCAATGAAAAATCTTGCAGTAGAATACTAAAGAGCAAAAAGCATAGTGGACCAAGAGAGCAAAGATTAGGCAAACCAGAAACAGTCACAGGACTGCACTTCGTATTACATAAAGTTAGTCTTGTCTTATTGCATACTTGCTGGTTTTGATTTGTTAGTGTTGAATGCACGCTTTTTCTACTAGAGAGACAAAATTTCTTGACTGAATTTTATGCTGTGCTGTATGCTCTAAGGTTGTAGAGGTATGCATCTGTTTGAAAACTAATACCTTTTTGCATGGTGTTCTATGAGGCCTTGTGGGGCAGGAGATGGTGCTGGCTTTGTTGTTTGGGGTTTTTTTCTCATCATCTGCAAGGCAGAGATTTATTAAAAATTAGAAGAGAGAACACATTGCTATCCTTTCTGAGTCTTCTAGCGTAAACCTTTTTTGCTTACTGATATTCTGTTGTTGAAATTGTTTATATATGTGTATCATCTCAAATAGGATCATAGGATAATGCAGGTCAGAAGAAACCTTACCCCCTTATTATCTTCAGAAGTATTTTTTTGTAATACAAGCAGAATTAAGAACATAGGGGTTGAAGGTCTTGGACTGTGTTTTGTTTATTTTGTGTAGTATTGATGTATAATACCTAAAGTAGTTAATTTATCACTCTGTATCAACTTTACTCAAGATTTCAGAATAACTTGATCACTTTGCTTTTTTTTTTTTTTGCTTACTGGTAGACAGATTTTTAGAGCCATATTTCTCCATTTTCTTTGTTAATTACAATACGAGCCCTCAAAGTCAAATTCTGAAGTTGCAGGACTTGTTTCAATCTTGATTCATATAGTGAGCCTGGAAGTCCTTTAAGGAGTATAATATATTAATTTAATTGTAGCTGGACTGTTACATTCATTGCAAACAGTGGAAGTCTCACTTTAACTCGGACAAGGTAGGTAAAGATTCATTCCTAATTATTGTGCCCATTATTTTAATCTTTAATTGCATATTCATTAGTTAGGCAGTTTCAGGCATATGTAATGATGGCTTAAAACATGGACTATTAACAACTGTAACAGCGCATTACATTTTGCTTATTATGCAAATGATTCTAGAGGTCAGAAATGGTTATCTATTTCACAAAATACATAGGAAACACGCTGTTCAATTGTGCACAAAATTGGAATTCGAAGTAACAGTTCTGAATCTTGGTTTTTAATAATTCACTCCAACCCGTCCAGAGAAATAGTAACAAAAAGAACTGATTTAGTATTTGCTACTATGATGACCACTGAAAAAACTGTGCTAACTTAAAATCAGTAACCATGTTTGATCTTCTTAAGTGATGATAATAATTTCTCTTTGCACAGGCTGGCTGTCTACTGTTTGTCGGTGACAATAGACGGTGCCTCTGACTGGGCCTTTCTCTGCTCATTAGCTGAATATAAAGGTAATATTAAGAACTAGATGTCTCTTTTTAGCTCTGTTCATGTAATTGTCCGTCTGTTTAGTGAAAGTAGTGGCCTCATTTGAAATCAGATTCTCAACAGCAATCAGGAAGACATATCACAGGCTTGCCCGTGACAAGCTGTGGGATGACATGCTATCCGGGTTTGAGATTGAACAAAAGCAATTTTTTTTTCAGTAATTTTCCTTTTAGTTAAGTCTCTTCTAACTCACTGCACTGACTGAAATTAATGGCATATTTTTTAGACAGTGTCTGCTTCGAGACTGATAACATCTGATGTTAACATTTAATACCAAGGAATGGTATGCAGAGAGGCTCTTGCTTATGCTTATTCCCCTGACAACCAAGGTCATCTAACTTTGTTGTGTGCCATATTGGAGGATTGGAAGCGGAAAAACGTAGAGGGGTCACACCTGTAGGGAGGAGCAGACAGGACAGGTGATGTAAAACTGACCGGCAGGGTATTCCATCCCATCTGCCTCATGCTTGGTATAAAGCTGAGGGATCAAAGGTTCTCTTCAATGGCCAGCATCTGAGGAGGACTCTGTTCTGCCTTTGACTCTGATCTGTGTGATCCTGAATCCAGATCTCATCTGCCGCTGAGTCCAGTCTGGGATTTTCTGAGTGCCTGCCAGTGACATGATCGTTATCCTGGAAGCTCAATTTTGGTTTTGTATATATTTGTATGTATTTCATTATTTTCTTATTAATATTTTCTTTTTACTGTTACTATTTCATTAAAGCTCTTTTAGGGTTTTTATAAAAAACTTTGAAAAATTTTCTGGTCCTGTCACACCAAAGATACATGCCAGAAAAGTCAGTGGGAAGGAGGCTACCTCCTGATTACTAATGGTGCTATGTTACTACCATAAAGTATAGGGACTGAAACTTTTCTCTGGCCATTTTTTTCTGGAGTAGGGGAATCTCCCTCGCATTCCCAGTGCCAGAATAATCTGTGCCTAGCTGTACTCTTTCTTTTTAAATCTTCATTTAAATACTACTTTAACACTGCTCAGAATTCTAAATTACTAAGTATTTAAAAATTCATTATATGCTATAAAGTATATTATATTTTAAGAAATAAAAATAAGTGCAACATCTGTGTCTGTTTTCTAAGCAAGTCTATTTGGCATTGTTTTGGGGAAATATACTTTAGTCCTGCAGAAAGTTAGAGTTCCCTAATGACTGCAAGTGTCCTCTCAGTCCCTCGCCATTCTGTTCACATTCTGCTTCAGGTGCAACAGATGTTAGATTTAGATGTTTATGTTTCTGGAGGAATGAGATATTTTGTGTCACTATCTGTTCTAATTCAGGGCAGACCTGTTCTTCAGAGGTACTGAGCTTTCGCATAAGAATATTAGATACTGATATATAGTCAGATACTGATATATATCAGTCATGTACTCAATGAGTTCCCCTACTTCCCTGAATACCCTACTTAAGGGATCCTTTTCTCTCAGCTTTATACTCTTGGTGTTTCTGTGAAGATAGCAGGAATTCCACAGAACTTACTCTTTTATCTCATGTCGATATGCTAGCATTGCCATGGTCAACACTAGCCTATCTGTTAATTTCTTTATACACGTTTATAGTTCAACATTTTATAAACATATAATCAGTAAGACTTACCTAACCATCAGCATCATAGTATCTTGTTAGGAAATTCAGAATTAAGTTTTCTGCAATCTCTTTGTTGCACGGTAGATGCAATGATCTCTTATACACAAAGCAGAGATGTTAGAAAACATTTGGAAAAAATATAGCGGATGGAAACCTAAAGATTAACATCACAGCCTTGCATGATGGGCAATTAAAAATTAAAAGTCTCTTAAAAATGAAACCTTCATACCTTTCAGTATAGTGTTTGCAGTATAGTGTTTGTATCTCATGTTCCACCTTGGCAAAGCACATTACTTAGGCAATCCAGGCTTCTAGGTTTCTCCATTACCCTTACATTCTTTCCTGAATTTTTAATCTTTAATGTTATCTGTTCTTCTCATGACCCCTGCAACTGATTTTTCAGTGAAGTCACCAGATCTGTTTCTTGATAGGACTGGGATTCTCTATCTGTTCTCATAACACATTGCACGTAGTTGAACTACAAGTTTTGCAACACTGGTGCTGAGGCGTTCAGTTACCTCCTCCCATTTCTCTCTGCAGGGAGCACATGAGGTGGTCTATTCAACCTCTATGTCTTGCATATCCATTGCAGATACACCCTCTATTACCACATAATGACATCCTCAGGTGCTGTTACAATCCTGAGCTGTTCATGGAATTATTCCATAAAACTGTGTTTCCCTGCGGTATGCTTTTTAACATTTGAATGTTGTGAAGTATCATCACATTAGGTGGCTCTCGAACATATGGTAACTGCAGTCAGCTCTGCATGTAATGTTCTCATTTCTAGGGAGCTAATAAAGTTAATTATTCAAAATCATCAAGTATACCATTAGCATTGTAGATGGCCTTCTGATTTTTTCTATTCCTTCTTTCAACTCAATGCCTTGCATATACCTTTTTTTAGGATTTCTGCTTCACAGTATTATACATCTGCTCCTTAGTTTCCTCTAAAAAAAAATCTTTATGTAATATAAACAGTACATTCCAAAGCAGTGTTTGAACAGTTTAAATGTACATATCATAAGAAGAAATATACCTTTTATTGTAAGGCATCACAATAATCACTTTCAAACTTTCCACACTTGCATTTATGTGAAATTTATGCTTTCTAATAATGTTCTGGTTTTTGTGTTTTGGGTTGTTGTTTTCTTTGTTGGTTTCCCCCCACTCACACACACACCTGGCGTTTTCCAACTAAAATAAATGGTTTATGTCACATTTAAATCACATAGGGATGCCCAGATCTTAGAAATGGGGGAAAAAAAAAATAAAAGAAGGAATGTTTATAATTTGGTGCATTGTTGGTTATTATACTAAAAAAAAGTAAGTAAATTTGTAATGCTAGCTTGTTGTGATGGGCAACGTCTTCTTCATTGCATATGCCTGTACATAAGGATACTGGTACTGTGGGAAGAAGCAATAGGTTTGAGCAGGGCAGGTGAGACCCTTGCTCAGCACACTTTACTTCAGGAGGCAGCAAATGGGACCTTACAAACATACCATGTGTCAAGTTTGCTGCCCTCAAAGTCCAAACATTAAAAGAGTTAGCAACCCAAGGATCAAACCCCTTTGCCACATCATGCCATTGTGCGATCATATAGCCCAAGGAGACTAACTATGCATCAAGGAGGTTTGATACATACTATGTGTATCTTGTTATAGTGTTTGTGTTTCCAAAACTTGAGGGTTCTTGAGACATCTTCTATCTGTGCTAGAGCACAGGGAGGAATCTGGAAAGTGAAAGCTTTGTTCTTATTCCAGCTTTTGCCTGACCCAAGCATTTGAATCTGATCTTCCTTTGATCCTGCTTAAGCAACATAAAAGCTGCTCTAACTTGACTTACGGTTTAGCTTTGTCTTTGAAATTCCTTCAGTAAGTAAAAGATACATAGTTGTGAGCATGCTGTTTCTCAGAAGGGACCCTTTAGCTGTAATATCCTATAGAACATAGTCTTGCAGCTCTCTTCCTTGTCTTCACGTTTGATATTTACAGTATATTGTCTTGAATGTCTTTTGTGATATAGCAAGAGAATTTTTGGCTACTTGCTTAATTTAGTTCTGTGTTTCCTATTCAGGAGTCAGGTATTCCCCTAGTGGTACTTAAGAAATTATGAGCTTGAATTTTGGTGGTGCTTGGTCTCCAAGCAAAGTCTTAGAGTGTCAGGAGCTTTTATCTGGTGAGAGAAATGGCTTTTCTGATTTTCCGTATTTTATAACAAAAGGAAAATATGTAAGTAAAAATACTTGGAAAGGATCTTTTAGCTCCTTTATGGCTCTCATAAATTCAGTGAAATTCAATGACTGCTACTGCAGCTGGTGAGTGTTCTGCTTATATTTTTAAGACTATGTCATTTGTTACTATAGATCTATCTATTATAATCCACTGGATTTAATGCAATATGCTAGAGTAAATGTAGTGAACTACAGGTTAGGAAACTTACAATAATGAATTCTTTATGTCTTCTTTCAGAAAGACATTTATATAACAGCTATAACAGCTATAACAGTTATAACAGTTATAACAGGTTTCAGAAAAGGATTTACTGGCAGTCATTGTAACAGAAACGCACATACCTGTAATTGCTTCTTGCCCTAATTAACACTGTGAGAGAAGCTTCATTCTGGAGGTATAGCCTTTAGTCACTCTTTAGTCTTACTGTTGTAGTTTTATGAGGCAAGTATAATTACTCTGCAGCAAACAACCATAATTACCAGGAAGTGCAGTACATAGTATTGGTACTTTCAGAAAACAGAAATAAATACCAGAGTATGGCATAGTAAAAGGTATTTTATGCTTACCAGATAATTTATTTTTCAAATATCATAGCTGTCAAGTATCTCTTAGGTTTTATTTGCAAATTTATATGACAAGACAATTTTGAAAATTTTACCCCACATCCTTAGCAGCTTCAGAAATAAACATCTACAAAACATAAGTGAGAGAGAAATCAGTATGAGTCAGAAATTGGATGAGACAGTTCAAGGAACTTCACACGCCTTCTGGTTTGAGTAGTATGGATTATGGCTTGAGGAAAAGCCTTCATAACCAACGCTATTAGGCTTTTCTTATGAACAATTTCTCTGTGTTTAACCCTGCAAGTAAGAGGGAAAAAGAACAAAAAGTTCTGAGATGGGCCAAAACTGAAAAATATATATTTGAATTGTGATCCCAACCCATGCTGAAAACATAGAATTATAAGGTCTAAGGTTCTTGACCTCGATTTGGCTTTGTTTTCATTTAAAAGCTATTTACAATTTAATGTAATTTTTCAGGTCAAAATGTTATGACAAATGGTTGGGCTTTTGGACTGCACTCAAATTTGATACCAACTGCATTCAGTTAACCTGAATTGCTCTCCATCATTTTGTGATTATTTCACAGTTCACCTAAGTGCATTCTCCATTCCGATAGACACAACACAAGAACTCTTGATTACTTTGTGACATTGTGACAATCAAGACCAGGAATTGCTGTGTTGTCTCTCCTCTTGCGTGTCTTTAGTTTTTGAACTTGCTTTTGAAGACTGTGAACTTCTATTTAGCACTACTTTTTTTCAACAAGTACTCCTAGATGGTTTTGGTGACTGTTTTCTGAATTAAGACGACTCTAATTCTGCTTTGTATTCTGGCGTTTAGCTTCCTGCCTACAAGCAGGAGTAAGTCCTGTTTCTGCTCTACTGCAGGTCAGAGTCTTAGTGACCCTCCCTTTCTGTTTACATGCTCTCCTCAGGGTACAGCTAGGCAGTCAATTATCTGTAGGAAAGCTTTGTAAATCTGCCAGGTACTTAAAAAAAAACAAAACAAAACAAAAAACCAACAAGAAAGCAAACTCAGAAAATAACCCCTAAGATGGAATCAGTGTGTGAGAACATATCTGCAACAAGTGTTTAAAATATACACAAGGATATATTTTGTCTTCCTGTCTTCACATGTGCTCATGGATTCATAGTTTGGTACTTGGTTGAGAAAGTTTCCTTTCAATAGAGACTTCACTGAGTAGGACTTGAAAAAATGCTTTTTTCCTGCCTTCAGCAGCATTCTAAATTGGCTTTCATTTAGTAGAGGAATGCTATGAAGATCTGTAGTGAGTGTTAGGCCTTGGCCGAACAAGGTTTTGTCTGTGGTGGGTTGACCCTGGTCAACAGCCAAGTACCCACACTGCTGCTCACTCGTTCCCCTCTCCTGCGGGACAGGGACAAAATAGAAGGAAGGCAAGAAGGCTTGTGGATTGAGATAATAGCTGTTTAGCAGGGAAAGCAAAAGTTGTGCACATAAGCAAAGCAAAAAGAAACATTAATTCACTGTTTCCCATTGGTGGGCCCATATTTAGCTACTCCCTAGAAAACAGGGCCCCATCACGTGTCAGTTACTTGGGAAAACAAACACCATTGCTGTTAATATCCCTGCTTCTTCCTCCTTTAGCCCAGCTTTTCTCGCTGACCAGAACATCGTACGGTATGGAATACCCCTTAGGCCAATTCACATCAGCTGTCCCAGCTGTGTACTACCCCAATTTCATGTTCACCCCAAGCCTACTTTCTGTGGGAGGGTGGGGGCAGAGTGAGAAAAAGAGAAAGCTTTCATGCTGTGCAAATGCTGTTCAGCAAAGCCCAGACATTGGTGTGTTACCAATACCGTTCATCTACAGCCAGGGCCCGCAACCACTGCGTTGTGCACCACCATGCGTGCTGGTGTTTCACTTCCTCCACCCCAAAGCTCCAAAGGTACTATAAAAATTTGTAGTATGGAATTACTTCATCCCTGTAGGATTTTGTTAAGCTTTATCTTGAGAGATTCATACATTCACTAACACTCAGCCACAAATCCCCAAAAATGTGAATGTCATCAATTCAAAAAACTGACAGAGACTTCAAGAAAATGCCTTTCTCTCAAATATTACTGATTGAGATATGGATTCAAGCAGAAAAACACCACTAGACTGGTTGATCTTACCAGGCCCAGCATTAAGCAAGCATTAGAGCCACAGAGGTTGTAGACACCTCTGTGAAACAGCAGAATACAGACACCAGTCTTTCTTGGGGTCGTGCATGGAGCGCATGAGTCTTCAGGCTGATGCTTCTCTGAACATTAAACAAAGCAAGAAATGTGAACTGTGTGCATCCATTTTAAACTATTTGCTTTCCTGAATGTAGCTTCTGTTTCTGTGCTTTGGACAAATGTGACCAGTACTTATTCTGTCATGTCTTCAATCCCATTAGTAATGCTTTGTGTCTTTTCAGCTTTTCTGTGAAATATAAAATGTATCTTTCAATAACTAAAAGTGAAATCAAACCATTACAGATTGAAGGAAGTAACTCAACCCAGGAAGAGGTGAAGGTATTAGGACTAACTCTGCAGTAGAGTTGATACAATATGAAATATACAATTACATTTCGACCTGGAATATCATCCTCAAAACAGCTTTTGATTTTTTATTCCTATTTTTATATTAGTTGTGCCAACTATTGAAGCATTTGCATAATTTACGTCAGGATTTACCTGGTTTCAGAGACGAATTGCTAGTTAAAAAAACAGTGGCTTAAATACAGTATAAGATAAGAAAACCTCTGCCTCCCATCATCAAAGCTTAAAATTACTGTCTTGTGTTTTAAGTAGAAGAGCGAAATTCCCATCCCAGAATTATTGCTGATGTTTCACATCACAAGAAATATCAACAAAGATGATAGTATACAATAAATTTTATTCTCTGTCATGGTGATAAGATCTGAATGAGGAATGAGAGACTTCAAGCACTTTTTCAGCCAGGCAGAGTATTGCAACAGGTTAAGAAAATGGTAAGATGATCAGGGAAAATTTGTAATTCCACTCCCATGTTAGCTGGAACTTTCCCAGAACATTTAAAGCTCAATCTGATTACCATGCTGTGGATGCCAAAATTCCCATTAACTTTTACAGTTTGTGACCAAGGTCGGAAGTCATTAATTACAAACTATCTAGAGTGCGTCTTTGTCTAGGCCGGAATTAAAATTGTACTATGATTATTAGTAAAATGTAATTATATTTTGGTCCTAAATCCAAAGCTATTCAGCTTGTGTTTCTTAAGAGAAAAGTAATCATTTTGTTATCATCTCTCCACAAAATAAATTTCTTTGTGAAGATCCTTATCTCACTGTTCTTGATATGAGCCAGATTAAAAGAGCACACATATTTCAGGGGAGAAGCATGTCTATTTTTATATTAAAGCCCACCAAAGTAAAACTTTCTTGAAAGCTTCAGCAAAGGCTTGACATTTTATGATCGATGGAAGATTTTACGCATGTCTTTGAGTAATATGAAGACAATTTATGACTTTGTTTCAAAGTTAGGGAAGGTTATTAAGTGACTACAGTCTTTGTTAAGGTTTAACTTGTGTTTAAATTTTAAATGAAGTGAAAATCTGGAAATGCAAATAACTTCTTCCTTTGGGAAGCTTTGCTGAAGTCGATGATAGTGTTTGTTCAGGATATTTGTCAGATGTTCTATCTCTGACTTAGGAACAAAGGCTTGTCCAATTCAATTTGGTGATGAGATTTAGGACTGCAGACATTTATCTGCGAATAGCTCCATAATTTCATTTAGCATCCTTTTGTATTTCCGAGAAATTTTGCTTGAAAAGAATTTAGCAAAATTCAATTTCAAGGGCATAAAAATGTGTCAATACTTACACTGTAAACCTTCCATCTGTAATTACAAATAATTCACATACTTCTAGTGAATATACCTATATGTGTCAATGGGAGATACTACCAGGCCAAATGCAACCACAGAATGTTTACATACATCTAATCATATTTTCATTCCTTTTTAGTAATTCCTGTAAACAGCACTGAAAACATGATCTGAAAGTGCTGATTTATATCTCATTGGCTGGTGTGTGTTGCATGCCTAGTTAAAAAATTATATGATTGTTAGAGATCCCAGCGGGGGAGCCTGGTTCTTTTATTCAAACTTCTAAAGATTTATGCTTTTATCTTTGCGGCACCTGCTGGTAAATGGTTGTTGTTCGAGAGGCGTAATATTTCTCCTTTATTCCCACTTGCATAGGTACGGAACATCCAAAAAATTACAGTCTCCTGATAGCATACGAGGTGCTTCACTGTCATACTAAAACTATGATCATCCTAATTCCTAACATTGCATACACAGATCACATTAAGAAGCTTCAGATAAGCAATCAGGTGAGAAAAATACAGAAGACCAGAGTTTAACAAGTCCATGTGTGTACTATCCATATGACAACCTTAAAAAAAAATTTCTACAGTGACCTAGACTAAAAAGGTAGTACAAAGCAGAGCCTACTGTAGTAAATAGAGCAAGAGCCCAGGCTAAAAATACAGTATCATTTTTGGAATCTTTATATTTCTGATAACTTCAGAGATTAAAATAATAGCTTAATCCATTTGATTTATACACTATTTTTCTATTTCTACGTAAATGCAAATGGAAAAATAATCATAGCTGGATGGCTAGATGAAATTAAAATAATTTATTACAATGCTAGCTTTAATAGTGGTATGTCTCGAACCATAAAGTTGTATAATTAAATCACTCTTCTTCACTAGTAGAATTAAAGCTCAGTAAATGTGAACATATGGAGAAAATTAATCTATTCATTTAACCCTGTCCAATCCTAATCTCTTTTATTCTCCTACTGTCTCTTTTTTCATTTTTTTTTTGTCCTGTTATGTGCTACTAATTTACACAACAGCACTAACCTGCTTCCATATTCTGGACTAATTTATTTGTTCTGTACGTGCTGAACTTTCTGTTCAGTCATAATGTGCTGTGGGAAATGAGCTAGACAAACAGCAAGTTACAACCCTGGACTTCGGGAGAACATATTTCAGGTTGCTCAGGGCTCTGCTTGGCAGGGTCCCAACCAGATACTGCCCTGGAGGGCAAAGGGCCTGGGGGAGTTACTAGACCATCAAGGACATCCTCCTCAAGGCACAAGAGCAGCCCATCCCAATGCACAGGAAATCAGGCCACCGTGGCAGAGGGCCAATGAGGATAAACCTTGAGCTCCTGATGGAGCTCAAATGCAAAAGAAAGTGCACAAATGGTAGAAGTGGGGGTGGGCTACCCAGGAGGAACACAGAGACAACTGCACCAGTTAGAGAAGTGCTAGAGAACAGAGCAATAATACAGTGAATAACGACACACTATTGCCTCTTCTCTTTCTCAGGAGAAGTTAATTTTCTTTCAGAAAATTGTTTGCTATCACCATTGAAGAAAATGCGGTATTTTAAACTCATTAATCAACAGAATGAGGCTCCACAGAAACTGACCACTGGGAATAAGCCGGCAGATATGCCTGTTTGTACTTGTGTTCTTCCTTTCCTTTTTATTTCCTCTGCTCTTCCTGTGACTACCGAAAGCTTTCTTCTTTCCCAGTGTATGTTTAGCACATCCAGCCCAGGACCACGTTAATTTAGTAAAAATGATTAGCATTTATATAGGGCTTTATATTCTGAAAGAATTTTGCAAATATTAAATAATCTTTAGGCTATCTCTGTGAAATAGGTATCTAATTATTATCTTAATTTTAAAGATGGGAAAAACAGAAAGCAGTAAGTTAATTGCATAATCAGGACCCCACAGAAACTGAATAATAGAGCCAGAAATATAGCTGAGGAGGCCCTCAGTTTCCTACTTGGACAATGTTGATTACATTTGACTCAAAGCAAGATCCATCCAATGTTGAAGGCTAGGGTCAGGAACAGGATTAATAAAGTGGCTACCCAAAATGTCAGTTTAATGACATGGTATCTGCTCATTAGCATTCTCTTCTAGTATTACACCCTGGAATACTTCCTGGAACGATATGAACATAAAATGTCTTTCACTAGACAGATCTTCATAGATCAAGCAGATGCTACCAACCATACTGGGTCACTGGAAACTGCTAACTTTATCATTCTCGCCTTCTCTACTAGAGATAACTGATTGGACACTTGAAACTCCACATGCTGCTGTATTATTGATAACTTGACAAAGAACAAGGAAAACATAGAACCTCATTCCTTAAAACATTTTTGTAAATAATGAACAGTATACTACAAATTCATATATATTTAAACAAATATTAGCATATATGTGAATCTGTAGCAGAGGCTTTAGCTGAAATTTGATACCAGACCCATGTCTGGCCCAGATGTTGTTTTTAAGAGGTTGCATAGGATAATAATAGCCAAAAAGCCATGGCTGAAAATACAGTCCAAGATATTTTAATTTTGGAACACATTGCATTTGTGGTTCTTTATAGATGGTTTAGTCTGAGAAGAATAATGTTTGATTTTTGTCACATAATCCAGAAAAATATCAGTAATTTAATTTTAAATAATAATTAACAAAGAATCCATCAAGAATTGACAGTGTTTATAATCTTTAAAATTTATAATATCATTCTTAAAATTATAGTCAGGGAACATTGTCCCGATTTTGATGGAGGCTATGGGCTTATATTGTCTATGTATATCCCTTTTGAATTAAGCTTCTTGACACAAGGACAATCAATGGAAATGTTATCGGTAGTATCGGTGAAACCACAATCTTGCTTTTATTTTTCAATGCCTATAGATAAAATGAAATTTGGTTGATTTGTATTTATTAATGCAAATGCACAATTTCCTGTTTTTTCCTGGGAAGCCTGTTTCCTCAAATAATGAAAAAGGTGTTATAAAACTGTCAAGAAAGATGTGTTCAATATTATTTTAAGGATAAATGCTAGTGTTAACTGCAGTAGTTGTAGGAGTAGTAGATAAGGAAGTAAACGTGCCTCAATGTTTTATTTTAGTGACAGGTTTTTAGGTTCTAAGTGTAGAGAAACCCACTGTAAAGCAACTATTGATACATGCAGTTGTTTTGATGTTTTCTTTTCTTCTAAATTTTTTTCAGTTTCCTTTATCTTTTTTTTAGATTTTCTCCATGTATCATTTCTATTTTTATCAAATAGATCCTTTAACTGACTGTTGACTTGAAGCTCTGCTGTGTTTTGACTCCTGTGATCACTAGAAGTACAGTGCCCTGTGCCTTTGTCCACCTAGTGGGCACCATATTTATTTGGTTTGTTTTGTTGTTTTTTAGAAATGAACAGGTGACCTTGCAGTATTTTACACATCTTTTATCTTCCTTGAAAAGGCAATTGCAGGCTGAAAGAGGATCTGAATGTAGGGAAATTCCTGCAGTATTCCTGCATTCCTTACGTTTTGAATTCAGTCATGACGATAATGTTTATCTCAAGCAATATTGAACCATTACCTGTTATCTACTATTGAAAAATTAAACAGAGAATTTTTTTTTTTAATGTAGTGTCTTGGCTGGACAATTGCATTTTATTCGGTTAGTGTAAAAAAGTTTTGTTAAAACCACCTTATTAATAAATGAAGTAATTTTAAGTGCTGTATGATTTATGTAAAATTTACCAAAGTGAATACTGATTATTGCTCATTTAAAATAAAATTGATCACTCAAATCTCTGGACTGTATTTGATTCAGAGATGGGAGAAAAAGAGGAAGCGCTCAGCCGTCTTTAAATATGAAGTTTAAAAAGCTTGTCACAGTCTCTGTAATCTTTGCAAAATATTTCACTGCAAAGTGTCCTCCCATTATTGAGAAAAGCCACACTATCCTTATTCCTCTGTTTAATGAACCGTGAGAAATTCATTTACTGTCATATTCCAGTACCTACTTATGAGAAATGTAAAGAGAGATCTATAATAACATTTGGACGTTAGTAGCTGTTCCCTCTTTTCCCATCAGACTCAGAAAAACCTACACAGAATGCTGGCAAACCAAATCCGTGGAGCCAAACTGTTATTGAATAGTCTCATAGTCAAAAGACAGCTCCTGAAGCAATCCTTTGGGGAATCAAAAAATGATACATACTGATGTAGAGCACTACAAATATTTTGCTAGCAGCTTTGAAATATATTTGAAATAGATTGTGGTCTTGTCAGTCCATCGCTTCGTCCATAGAATAGAAATACTTTTTCATCTTCCTTTAACAAGCAATATCTTAAATCAAATGTTTCTTGTTAGTTCCATAAAATTGAAAAACTGATGTTATTGAAAGAGCCATGACAGTTTAATGATGTGAAGGTGTGTTTGTTGGCTGAGGGTACTGAATAACATAAAAATGCTGTGAAGTTAGGTACCTCACAGGACAAAGTTCTCAAAAATAATTCAGAGAAATGCCTGAGAAAGCTTCACTTCTGAGAAAATTCTGATTTTTCACTCTTGGCCTCATAATTCTTGACTGAAGTTAATGGATTTAGGGTAAGTTTGAATCATTTATTGTAAAAGTGGGACTTTTTTTTTGTTTAGAGCAATGTAGTTAGGCCATTTCCAAGACAGCTTTCTACTCCAAATTTCTTACAGCTTTTTCCTCTTTATTTATTTATTTATTTTGGGGTGAGACCTTATACATGCTCTGTGTATAATACACTGACTTATCGACGTATAAAAATGCATCTGCACAACTTCCCCACTGCACTTTTACATGATAATAAGATTTTTGGCCATCTCTCATGCACATTTATTAATTTTGCTTCCAGATGCTTCTAAACCCCAAATGTAGGTGCACACCATGGCTGCTTTAATGGTACATTTTGCTTCTTATCAAGATAGCCAGACTTAACAGCAAACTGACACAACAGATTAGCTCCTCCACTTAGAAAGGGAAATGACTTCCATGATTTGAGATCTACCAGCAAGATGACTCTTCATAAAGATTGATTTTCTTCTCTATGTCTACATCTAGATGCTCACACCCAGAGATGTCTCTCTCCCTTTCTTCTCTTTCTCTGCCTAGATGTAAACAACAAGACAGATTCATACATGTGTGATAAACACATACACTTATGCTGCTTGTATTTAATGAAACATCTTTGCACAATTTTGGAACTGATGATAAACTTGTGAAGAGTCTTTGCACTAAAGATTTGAGTAATACTCTATTTAGTCTCTCTGCATCCCTGTTGATTTCTGACAAATTTTTGGATCCTTGCACAAAACCTGTCAATGCTTGGTGGTATTTTGGCTCTTTTTTAATGTATGGCAAAACTCGAATGAGTTCATCAGGCTTTTATAGTTAAAACCTACGAATGTTTTTGTAAAAATTCTCTATTATGTACCTACACCAGTGGAAACAGTATACTGTATGAACATTATTATACTTTTCTACATTTAGCATTCCATAATGTAAATATGGTTACAGAGAAATCTATAGATGCTAAAAAAATAGAGAACATCAGTGTTTATTAATATTAGTATGTTGACAGGTCAAATTCATCAGAAGACTGACTAAGCAATTCTTCAGTTTCTTACTAAACACAGTTCAAAAGATTACCTTTCCTTCAACAAGCTGCATACTCAACTAACAGTGTTTTCCTACTAATACGCTGCTCATTTTGCACATCAATTGAAAATTGGGATTTATATTTAAAAATTAGGATTAGGAAAAAGCATTTAATTTTCTGTTATTTTGCTCTTATTGCATGTAGATTTTGAATGAGAGCAGTACAAATGATATTTCACTATTTTTAATGGTTAATCAAATGTTTTTAAAATAACTTTGGCAAGTTATTTTAAGTATTAGCACACTTTTGTCATAGATCATTACAGATTATTATAGTATTTTACACCTCAACTCGGAGATGATCAGGAGATATGTAATAAAAATACCTATGGCCAATTAAACAAAACCTGACATGATTCCATTTATTTGTGCAATCTTCTTAAAAAACAAAGGATCCATAGTAGAGAACAGACATTTATTAATTTTATTTTCAGTGTATTACGTAAACCTTCAAACACTTGATAATTTTTTTTCCTTCCCATTTTTATATAAGTTTTGAAAGACACAAATATAAACTCCTTCTTGCCCTTCTAGCCATGCATATCTCCATAAATGTTAAAGGAAATTATTATGGTGCACAATAAGGAGAGAATATAATAATGAATACAATTCCTTTTGAAATAATATTGGCATGATGAAAATATGGGATCTTACTCCAAGAGAAACTGACCTTTGATTGATTTGGAAACTCTTCTTCTCAAAATGTTTATTTCATCTGAAAAGTAGGACAATCAACACCTTTCATCTTAGGAGACCAATCAGAATAACAGAACCCTACTATGAGAGTTTCCTCTTAAAAGTAATGAAATATTAATGAAAACAATATTTTTTAGAACTTCAAAATTTTTTTATTTTCAACTGAACACAATAATATTCAATAATTCATTTTACTCTTTTCTTTGAAGCAGTGGGGTGTGCAGATCTTTAAAATTGATTTTTTTGAATAAGGACTTTGGAAATAACACTACTGTCCCTTTTCATTTGAAACATCTGAAACCAATATTTTCAATATAATCTTTAACCTGTATTATAAGTAATGGCTCGGGGAAGTACATATTTAGTGTTAGACGGTGCCTGCCGCTCTGGTGCTATGAAGGAGGTTATAGAAGGCAGAAATGAATTTTGGCCATTTCATGTACTCAGAAAGAACTAGGATGGAAACGAGATGTGGACCCCTTCTGAGAAAGATATTTTCTGAGAGTGGGAAACAAATGATGCTGTCAATGACATATGATGGTGTGTCTTGGCAAAAAACAGTTTTTCAGTAAGAAAATATACATTTTTTTACAATTATTTCTCCTTCTAGTAGTAGAAAAGATTTGTAGTGTTTGTTTGAATTACTATAACCTTGAATTTTGAACTCTGGATTCTTAACAACTTTACTGGAGGCTTATCCATGTATTGCAGATAATCTTTCCTCCAATGTGAATGTTGAGCACAGTTTATATAACAGCATTGCTTACACAAAGATAAGTATTTTTTGCAATTAATTACTTTATTGACATTATCACCAACCTTTTGCACTCAGTGGTGTCTATAAGATCTGTAGAAGACACTCTACTTGTTTTGTTTCTGAATAGCTACTGCTGTAATACTCAAGCTATAATTCCAATGAGAGCAGAAAAAGTGCTCATTCCGTAATTTGGCATGTGGATTTCGTAGATATCAATCTATTTTCCAAGAGAACTGTAATGTTAGAAACAAACATATTAGATTCTTGGTGTTTAATATGTTGTCTTTACCCTGGACTTCTGCTTGGTTTGGCAGAGAGCTAACACCCATGGAATTGCTTGGCAACAGCGTGATGCCCATGCAAAATACCGGTATGTATTTTTTCCTATAATACCATCTGGATTGTAATAATTTTAGCTTTTTTTCCTGGCTATTATCTTGGCATGCGTAACTGCTGGATGTTCTCTCATGGTGGATTTGCTTAAAAGGACAGCTGAGGGTCAGGCAGCTGATTTCCTCTCTTGTGTGTCCAAACATCATTTTTGTTTGGTAGGATCTTGTGTGTGAATAGCTTCTCTTCTATTCATATGTTAAAAAGCTTTTGGATGAAGAGTATTTCTAAGACACTTGATATCAAGGCTTTAGTTCTCTTTAGCCCCCTTCATCAGAAGAAACTATTGGCACTATGTCTGCTATGTTTTGGAGCACAAAAAAGACAATTAAAACAATTTATTATTACACTAAGTATTAGTGCATATGTGTATTTTGTCATTAAATGAATACATAGGGCAAAATGCCAAATGTAGCAGATACTTCTCTAAGGAAGAGAATTCAATGCGGACATTTACATGTCTATATTTGTTAAAGTAAAATTATAGTTTGGTTCTGAAGTCTCATTTTGGTTGATGGTAGACTTAAGTGCTTTCCAGTGAATTCCCTTAATGGAAATCAGATCACAATCATCTTCGCAGTAGGCCTAAAGTAACGCATTTGTTTTGCGAACTTCAATGCACGTTCTATCAATCAGCAGCATTTCATGTTGCTTGGATCAGAAATTTTGAAATCATTTTCTCTCAGTCACTATTGGCATTGCTACTATTATGTGTATTGTTGTAACACCCAGAGGTCACTGCCACAGTGTTAGGCAGTGTCAAGATATGTAGTACTACATGATGCGTGTTCTGGAGTACTGAGAACTGAGAAGACAAAGAACAGAAGGCTCAAGGGAAATTGCAGACTGATGATAAACGTGGATAGTGATCTTATTAACTGCCTTTTTCTCCTGGCTCCATGGAAAGCAGCACTGAGAAAAGCGTGGGAAGACACAAACAAGTTAAGTATGCCATCTTCCATACGTGTATGGCATATATATGCTTAAATGTGTATTTATGTATGCATGAACATGTGACTGTACGTACATATATATGTATATACACATATATCCAAACGTGCTATACCTACAGTCACGTTTAGTAAAGTTCAGCAAAAATACATATATAATTTTTCACATCCAGGTAAGTAATGGAAATATTTCAGGAAATTGTTCTTGAAATCATATTTAAAAGAAAATGGTAGGGGAGCCTCACGAAATCATTTGTGAAACACATTAGTTCCATATTCAGTGGATACTGTGATGGGTAATAGAACAAGTATTTGTGAAGTGGGAAACCAAACTCCTAGCCCTGTGCCACTGTATAAATCATGCGTTTTAATGCAGAGAATAGAAGCAAAATACTTCTACAGTGATCTGAAAGTGAAGAAAAGGAAGCTTAAATTTGTTATGCAAGGAAAAAAGAATTGATGGGTATGTCTTTAGATTGACAAAGTGTGGTAAGCAAGACTGACAAGATAATTTTAGGATTTTTGTCTTTGTTTGTTAGTAGCTAATGGATCTGAGCAGTAAAAGGAACCAGAGATAAGAGGAGGTTGCAGCAACTGAAATTAGAGACCTGACCTTCATATTTGTGAGAGGAAAAAGAAAAAGATTTTTAGAAGATTATTTTGGTGAATTTTAATAGAAAAAAAATTGATCTCCTCGGAACTGATCCAGAGATAGAACATAAGGCAAGCAGCAGACACAAACTGCAGCAGCAAAAGTGAACTACAGAAACAGGGCCAATGCTCAGGAAGACAGTTCATACTGGAAGGTAGGAACAAGAAATAGAACAGACCGCTTGGGCATGTACATTGCCCAAGGAACAAAGCAGTGGTACAGCAGGAGAATAAGTGCAAATGCAAGAGCAATCTACTTGCGCTTTAGACAGTCAAGAGACTCCAGTTTCCTGATACAGCTGACAGGGAGGGGGAAAGTGGATAAACCTAAGCTCTTACAAAGGTGACTTCTTGGCCCTTCAGTTGTTGACAGAGAGAGACAAGAGATATCTTCAGAGTGGATATTAGAGACAGAATCTGATCAAGATTAACCTACAAAGGAAGTAAAAGAGGACATAAGCTGATAACCTAGAAATACAGGTGAAGGAAGAGGATGCTCTTCTGGCAAGGGGCACCAGAACAATGGAATTGAAGGGAACGCAAGGATTCGGTCAGTTTACCATTTGATTACTGTCAATGACATGATTCAGTGACCTGAGATGTTTACAGATGGAAGCTGAAGGAGTACAAACTACTGATATTTGTTCTAAAAAATAATTAGATTACAGCTTTTTTGACCCTGCTATGTACAAAGATGGTGGCTACTGTGTGTAGTGGCAATGGCCATTACTGTAGGTGCTTTTTTTTTGTTCTAAGAGGTTATGTCATGACACCCATTAGTTGTACAGAGGTGACACCCATCTCCTGGAAAGCCCTTGGGGACTATCAGCATAGGAATGATAAAGGAGCTTTATTTGGTATAAACCGTGATATGTTGAAAATACCTCTGGGTAACAGAGACTTTATTCCCACAGAGCCTACAACCAACTCCTTGAAGTAATTCAGCAGAGAAATCATTGAGTTCTAACAGTTACTCAGTTACTGTCACACTGTGAACCATCTGTACTGGTTTTCTATTTGTTCTATGAAACTGCCTCTTTCCTATTGATAAGTCATTAGGTGATCTTGCAAGGATACTTGATCCAATTGTCTTTCACTTGTTTTTGCCCCCAGTAAATTTCTTTCCTGTCTTTTCTCCCTCAGTAAAAAAAAATAATCTTTTTTCCACACAAAAATACACCAAAATTGAGAAATTAAGAAAAATGCCCCTTTAAGTACACAGATACTTACAAATACACATACCTATTTTACAAGGTTGTTCTGTGACATAATTCAGCTGCGGTTGTGGAAAAGGTAGATGAAAGAAATCATTGAAGCGATGTCAAATAAACTCGAAGTTGCAAGTTTGCTTCATAAAACCAACAGGGGGTTAAATGAGTGGATTTGCCTAAGATACTGAACAAGATGTCCCATTAAATCACAATTAATAATGCTAAGATACGAGGCTGGAGGAATTACAAAATAGCATGCTGACAGTTTTATTAAAGTTGTTAATGGAGCTGTAAAATGGGTTAGTCCTAGCTCTTACGGAGTGCCTCTTCTATCCTAGTTCAATAGATTAGACAATGAGTTTCTGTGTTTCCGGAGGCTGTGGATGATGCACATACTGGTGAAGCAGACACTTTGAATAATGTAATACTTGGAAGAATTTAATTGCCTGATTAAATGGCTGTAATAAAATATCATGTGTCTTAACACAAGCAGAAGTAGAGAAATGATCTTCCTGCTGACTACAGAACTGGTAAAACTGCTTCCAGAACAAGGAGTTCAACTTTATTAGCCCCAATTCATAGAAGTTTCGCATTCAAAAATAATGCAGCTACTGGAAAACAAGTCTTATAATCGAGGCTTATGCGGCTCAGATGGTTTTGCTCATTAACAAAGACAGCGAGTATTAACTTCTTGTAGTTACTTACACAAAGGAATTATATCCCAGAATAGGAGAAAGTGGATTTTTAATCCAAGGGGTATAACCTGAAATTAGGCAAATGCAATCTGGAACAATGTCACAGTGTCCTATTAATGAAGGCAATTAGTACTAGAGCAGTTTGGGGAAAATGATGGGGGAGATTTCTTTGTTATTGCCTCTAAGAACAGCCTGATTTTTCTGAGAACTGAAGGTAAACGTGGCTTCTATGAGGAATTCTGTATCTTCTGTTATTGTTGTGGAGGCTAGACATTCTGGAGGACTTCTTTTTGTTGTTGTTGATCCACAGCATCAGCCCTACATCACTGAACTACTTCACTCTAGATATATTCTCTGTAAACACTCTGATACTTCAAAAGAGGGAAAAAACCAAAATCTGACAAAAGAGAAAAAAATATTTCTCCTAATATCAGTTTCTCTGGGTTATTCTAGCCATCCCCTGCCTTTAAAATAAGAGGTTCTGTATTCCTCTTACAGTACTTGCAAGTCTCTTAAGATAATAATTAAAGTAAAATCTCATGTTTTAGAACTTCAGCTAGTCATACTCTAAAGTTCAGGAAGGGCTTTTTCCTCTGCCTGACTACCTGTTTCATTTAGGTTTGACTCTCCTTCCTCTGAATATGAAAATGACTTTGTAACATCTGACAGACAAGGGGGAATATCTATCTGAGATGCCGACAATTACAGACCAAGCTGTCTGCCCTATCCCCCATGCACAGGTATGGGAGCATCAATTGCAACATAGCATTTTAAGATAAACTATCCCTAGGTTTTGGTAAGCTGCAAAATGCTTTGCTCTTCACTGCGTCAGTTTAAAAGCTGATTGACAAATAGTTCAGGCATCCGTACATGGAGGGTAGAGGGGACAGCAGGGAGAGTAACCTTGGCAGCTGCCGCAAGAGAAGCAGCCCCTGCTCATCAGACACCCTTTGATTCCTTGCTGGTGTGTTTTGCTCCCAGGATCTGGGTCAACTGATTGCCAGACTTGGGGTCAAGGAGGAATAATCTATTAACACTCAAGGCTGAATGTATTTTCCTTCAGGGAAAAAAAAAGCCTTTTGTTTCATTCTCCATTCTCAGAGAAAAAAAAAAATCTATAGCAGCAGCCAAACTCATTGGAATTATACCCAAGTAATTTTTATTTTCTTTATGTAGTCCTGGAGATAGAAGGTTTGTGGTTTTTATTAACTAGCTAATTTTTGCTATTAAAATATTACTAAATAGTGGTCAATCAAAATGAGATACCTTGTATAACAGCAAAGTCAATGACATTGCAAATTATTCACTATGTGTTCAGAGTAGGTCAGATGGTACAAGTTTTTAAAATACCAGCCATAAAATTTTTCTTTGAGAGATTCATTATTATTCTGCTAGGAAATACAACCAAGTGTGCAAAGAATTGGGATTGTACTGTAGAAAAATATTTTCCTGTGGTCTTTCAAATGCTTTTTTGAAAGAAAAAGCCCAATTGCCTGTTTCCTCCATCCTTTAAGTGTATATTACAAGCAACTGCTCTTCCAGAACTGTTTACTGTTCTTCCTGATTGGAAATTAAAGTTATCTCTGAACTGTTACATTATTCAAACCATTTTATCCATTGTTAAATATCCTATCTGATTTCCAATTTTACACTGAAATTACCTGTTCAAATCCAAGGATATTAATTATTGGCTTGTAAGTTTGTTTTCCAGAATGAAGTATTTCAGGTATCTTTGGGATCTGGAGCAAGCATTAGCTAGTGTTCATTACAGCTGTTGGGAAAAAAATTTAAAGATTTTAAATCATAAAATGTTTGTGTTCACTGTGTTTCCCAGTTGAACTCACAGTTCTTAATAGAACCAAATTGTATGGCCCAAACATATGAATCTCTCATAAAATTCTGTAACAATACTCTTCATAGGCCAAGCACTATGCTAGACATATTTAATCAATCCTTGATTACTTAATGGAATTCAGAGCCATTTTGTTTTCCTACTGTGTTGGGAATGATAACTCCTTAATTATGTACTTACCCAATCTCTGCATTTTAAACCACTTCATAATTAAACATCTTCCTGATATTCAACAGATGCTCTAGGAAGGAATATTTTCATCAAATCTGTAGTTGGAGACTTTTAAATACGTATCCATATAAATAATTTGAATGAAGGGTCTCACAAAGACTCTGAAAGAAGAGACGTCTACTCCACACAATTCCTGTTTAAAGTCCAAATTCATTAAGATGAGGTACTACCTACCAGTGATGCCCTATCTGAAAAGACAAGGAAAGGAGGAAGACAGCTGTGCACAGGTGGAAGGATGTGAGCTTTCTATCATGCTGTAGTAGCACTGTAAGTGTCTTATGATTGGAATTTGTGATGAAGAAGAGGAAGAAGGGAGAGAACAGGATTAGTAATTAACTTGGAAGTACTACTGTAATGAAACTGAGGGGAGGATATAAAGTCTCTTCCAACCCCTGTCATTCTGTGATTCTGTGACACATAAACACTCCTGTTGCTGATCTTAGGAAAGTAAATGCAGAAACACGTAGCTCAGACCTTATAGAGAACCATCCAGTTGTGTATACATGTATACCTGTTTTCGTTTTTAATAGTGATCTTTAATTATAGTTTCTCCACCATTCCTCATTTCTTAATACTTGATATTGAGAGTGTGCTCTATTTCTTTTAAGGCATAACTAGTAGTAAATTACTTTAACAGAAAAACAGAAATTAAACTTATTTCATAAATCATAAAAAGTGTGTACTAAGTGATTGTCTTCTACCAGAAGACAAAGCAGGATGAAAATTATTTGTGAAGGGATTTTGCGTTTATCTATGGTTAGTGGAGAAAGAGTGAGTTTTAAAACTCATTTAGAAGTTAAAGTTCTGAGGAAAGGACATGCTGAGGACCAAAGCTACCATTGACTTGAAATGAACCTCAGCACTTATGTCAATTAAGCCTGCAGGAGTTTCAGCATCACCCTCTGATGCCTTCTGTTTAATTCCCTTCGACAGAAGATAAGTGCCTAGATACCCTGGGGATCTGGGTCTCAGCGATTCATACAATCAGACCCTATTTCTGAGTCTTTGAAGCTTATGAGGGTTGCATCACAGTGGCATTTATGCATATAGGTTTCTACTGATATCAGTAGACAGTTGGGAACTTAACTTTAAATGGACTACAATATGGATGTCTATGTCTAACTAGGCCAGTCATGCTGGGCTCCTTTGAAGAGAAGTTGGGCCCTTCCAGTGCATCTCACTCAAATGTTCACACCAAAAATTGTTGAGTGTATCACACTCTGAGTTCACCTGGGAGTAGGTAAGATAGTTTCCTTGTAGCATGTCGCTTAATTTATTTTTTTGTAAATTTATTTTTCTTTCCTTGGTATGTTTATTCAAGCAGTTATCTCAGCATATCGTTCACTGGCATAGTTCAGTATGCCTCTTTCTCAACAGTATGCACACATTCTTTCTCTATGTATAGATACACTCAAAAGAAGTACAGAGAAGAAACTGAGATAAGTGAATTTATTTTCAGTTTTTCATTATGCCACCTCTCTTTCTCTCAGCTTGAACAGCTCACAATCTACTGCAAATGACAGAAGTAGGAGCATATTCTGCATTATTGAAATCCAAATGAAAAAGTACCCTAAACAACATGTGCTTTGACAGCCAAGTCACCCGGAAGATTTGCAGGACACAGAGGTATCAAGAAGTTCCAACAAGCAACAAATGTGTTCCCTCTTTCAATATTTGTACTCTGTAAATTCTTAAAGAAAGTCATTATTTTCATTAATATTTTTCATTTATGTGGTCCAGTTTGTCATTATTGCCTACTTTTTTTGTCACTCATTATATTTTTAATTTTTTAAAAAAGTATTTTTATCTGTTTCCAGACTTCTAACACATTTCCATATACTTATGTTTGATTTTCACCTGCTGTAATATTTTTTTTTTATTTTAGCTGCAGTAAAATCCAGGTATTTCTCAGTCGCATCTATGCTTAACAAAACTGGATTTTATATTCTACTGTACTAAGAGGGCTTGTAAACATGGTCCTTCTACACACACCTCCTAGACTGGTAGCTCGACAGTGTACTCTCTGGACCTCTGACAGCCAGCAGACAAATTCCGAGGTTCCGCGAGAGACCACCTGGACAAGAAAGAGTTTCTTGCCAATAGGTTTGTGCTGTGATCTTTCCAGGGACTGAAGTTAGGCTGATCTGGACCCTCCAAGTCTTTCTTGAAAATGCGCACAATTCAGTCATTCTTATTGTCAAGGGCTTCCTTTGATCACCATGGTGTATTTCGATTGGGATTGTCTTCAAACAACCTTACATGAATTTCATCCAAACTTTGAGATCTGGGTGCATCCAACTTCTCTAGGGACCCTCAAAATTTTCTGTTATCTGTCATTAGGTCATTGCCTCCATTCAGCAGGTCTACATTTTCTTTAAATACAAGACAAAATTTCAAATGTACATGACAGCTAGAGAAGTGATGCAAAACACAGAAACACGATAGATATTTAGTCCACTTGACCTCTGATCGATACATTGAAATTTGAAAAGGGCTCATCAGAATATTTAATATTTATTTCTACTTACTCTGTGTTAAAGTTTTGTGAAGTCTGAGATTTTTGTCACATTACATTCTGCACAGAAAGTAAAGTTAACTTTCTGAGTGGAAAAGGCAGTTTAGGGAAAAAAAATAATCTTGATATCTATGTCTTTGCCATGATTTCAGTTGGGATAGAGTTAATTTTTTTTACTAGCAGCAGGTATAGTGCTATGTTTTGTATTTGGGATGAGAAATTGTGTTGATAGCACATGGGTGCTTTTAGTTCTTGCTAAGCAGCCAAGGCTTTTTCTGCTCCTCATGTTGCCTTGCCAGTGAACAGGCTGGGAGGGCACAAGAATTTGGAAGGGGACACAGGCAGGACAGCTGACACCAACTGACCAAAGAAATATTCCATGCCATATGACATCATGCTCAGCATAGAAACCTGGGGGAAGAAGGAGGAAGGCGGCGGGGGGACGACATTAGGACTGATGGTGTTTGTCTTCCTGAGCAACCATTACACATGTTGGAGCCCTGCTTTCCTGGAAATGGCTGAACACCTGCCTGCCGATGGGAAGCAATGAATGAATTCCTTGTTTTGCTTTGCTCATGTGTGCAGTTTTTGCTTTACTTATTAATCTGTCTTTATCTCAACCCACGAGTTTTCTCACTTTTACTTTTCTGATTCTCTCCTCGATTCCAACTTGGGGGACTGAGCAAGCAACTGCGTCGTCCTATCTGCTGACTGGGGTTAAACAACAACATTCTTCCAACTCTGAGGGAAGACATATTATAGTTCTTATGGTATACAAGGGTGTAAAAACCATAATCCATGAAGTGAGACTTCTCTTTTTCAGACATAGCAATGGTAAGCATGTGAAAAGACAAATCTTAAACTGTATATGTGAGGAATATGAATCATGCTGTTGAGGCCTAAGATTATATGACTAAGTAGTTTAAGAAGAAATATGTAAAGTTCTCTCCTATTCCTAAGGGAGTATCATGATCACTCATTTCTCACATTATCTCTCCTTGGTGGGAACTTCAATGTTTTTGTTTCCAAGAAGGTTTTAGTTATTACTCTTTCCAGCAAGTTTGAACAGCGTCTGTTACTTGTGGAGCAAAACTGCCCAAAGAGCAGGTGTTTCCACCTTATAATACCTAAAAATCAAGAATCCTTTGCAGAAGGGTATCTTCTGACAGATAACTGACTTGTTTTTCAACATTTATAGATTTTATGCTATTCTGAGCTACATCCTAGATATCTTGAAGGTAAGGATCATAGGGAGGAATTTCTTCTATGACAGCAGAATTCCCAACCTTCCTACCAATCACAGACAGATAAAAGAAAGTGACTTTGATAATGACTTTGATAACCATAGTTTCTGTATTTTCTGGTGACAAATCTGGGGCACTCCAAGGTTATAATGTGAAGTGAATGGAAAATTACGTTTCTCCAGTGTTAGTAGCATTGGTTCTACTTCAAGTGTTCCCTTCTTCTCATCAGGATTTAAAGGATCCTACCTTATTTTACTACAAACTTTTTACATTTAGCTGTTTGCTTACATTAGTTGTGTAATAAAATACTGATGATCTTTCATTTCTCCATGTGGCAACGAAAATTGCAGAATACAGAAAAGCAGATTGTTTGCTATTGACAAAACTGATGTTACAATATCAGACTTAGAATTTGGACTAGAATTGACAGAGCTAATGGAACCTCTCTGTTCTTCTGTTTCTGTCTGTCTTTATGTTCTTCCACTAACATTGAGTTTGGATTATATGCAGCGAGTGGTGCTAAACACTTTTTTCCAGGACAATCTATACTCATTATCTTTCTGGGGCCTGTGTCAGACCAATTTCTGGTAGTCAACAAGGTAGCATCACAATTAGAATTAAGTTAGCCAAACGGGTAATGCTGTCCTAGGCAGTTATTGGCAAAAGACAAGATTGGTGAAACAGAGAGGAGAGAGGAAATGCATATGAACAATATACAAATGTAATGGAGATGAGCTAGCTGAATTGTCTAGAATGATGGCTTCATGGTCTTTTAACAGGAATTTCTAAATACCACCATCAGAGAGACAACTAAGTGTAGCTAATGGGTGTGTAAATGATTGTAAGTGACTGTAAGTAATTTGTTTGGGGTGTTTTCATCGATGTCAACTCTACTATATTTTAATAATTAAGATCAAAAGTCTTTAAGATGCATTCCAGTGGTACCAACCACAAAACAAACAAATAAACAAACAACAACAACAACAAAACAAACCCAAAAAACAAATCTAAAAAACAAAAAAGGACTTTGCTATTACCTAAATGCTAGAAGAGGTCATTTGCCTGAATCTCTGGGGCTGGTTCTGAAGAGGTGGGAACAGGACACCAGCTTCCTTGTTGTAGGCAGCATGGAAATTATTTTCCTCTTGTTCAATAATACACTACTGTTTTAGCCTAATGGCAGTCACCTTATGATGTACCCCAGTAATGAAACCACTTCAAAATCATCATCATGGTTTCCAGGATGATTATTTGCCCTTTAATTATATGACCTGTTACTGACGTAGTTTATTGGCATTACACATCCCATTGTGGTTACCTAAAAGACTGCCCAATTTATTAGTAGTGTTAATGGAAAAATGATTCCTAAGTAATTACAAAATACTCTTAACTATTTTATCTTAGCACTGTTTACTGTGGCATTTACCCTAGTATTTTGTGAAGCTAATTCTATGTTGTTATTTGTTAATGATATAGCTAGAAAGTTGATTTATCACTTTTGTTCTTTGAATGAGAGTGACAGTGTTCATATATTTTGAGTCTTTGGCATCATCTCCTCTGCTTGACCTTCATTTAGAAAAGTACATCAAGAACCTCTCTGGAGAATATTGTTATTTCTACAGCATGCCACGAGATGTCAGTGTTTCAGAATATTACTTGTGTCACAATCTGCTATTAAAAACCCCATTCTGTGCTCTGCATTGTTTAAGGTTCAATGGCTGACAGTCATTATGTTTTGGGACTAATAATATAAAGTGATTAAATCACTCCCAACTAGAAATGGAAAAGAAAAAAAAAAAAAAGAAATATCTACGTGTCCCTCTAGATCCGCAATTTTATTTCTTCACCCAAAAATGACACCTTGAGGAAATCTTTTGTGTTCTTGCTCTGTAGTGGGTACTTAGTCACTTGGTGTTTTTGTAGAAATCTCCCTTTGTGAATTACAAACAGCACTGCAGCTTCTCGACTTAGTGTGAGGCAGCAGCTGAGTCAAGCCCAGGTCTGATGCCGCATAGATCGAGCAAGAATAGACTCATAATCTGGAGTTTTATAGCTGGGGAATTCACTTCCTCAGGTTGAAAACCTGTAGTAACAAGCACCACAGTGCTGCAATTGTCTGAATGGAAAAGTTTTATGTGAATGGGGTGGCGGAAAAAAGGGCAGTGGTGAAAAGGTGGCAATATGATCTTGCCAAAAATTCAAATACATATATTTTACAGAAAAATGGCATTAAGAACTTTTCCCTCAGGCTTTACTAACCTCTGCCTGCAGCTCTAAGCCAGTTTCTAAAAGGTGAAAATATGCTATGAAATGTGCCAGTTTGAGAGTAATTTCTCAGGTAGGTATATTCTTAATAGGTAGATAAAGCTGTCACACAAGTTGCGGTAAAGGATCGGGAGCATTGGATTTAAGATATGTTCTTATTAGACCAGAGACAGAATTCTTTTCAAAGGGAATATAAAATTCTTATTGTCCTCTAGCAACTGGAGTGCATAAAACAAATGAATATATATGGCATATGATCTACATGGAACATATCATACAGTATTTATAGAAAAAAATAATGAAAAAACTGACTTTACTGCCAAACATGAGTCCAACGTGAGCCTGATAAACCAAAAGCAGTAAAAGCAATTTACATTCCATCTTCTGGAAATAAAAGAAGTAAGAATATTCAGTTATAGCTAGCTCTGGTAATGTCACAAAGGCAAAGGCACATTGGCTTTTTAATAGAGGGTATTTAGTATATAGAGGGAATTTAGTATATATTCTCTCCCACTGCTAAAAAGGCTGAAACTACATTCAAAAAATAAAAAATAAATATGGTTTTTTTTTCTGGTAATGATATAAGGACTCCAAGTCATGAGTCTAGTGCCCTGTTTTTTGCACCATTCTGTCTCATGAAAACTACTACTGTCTTCTGCAGAAATCTTTTCATTTGCCATTTCCCCCTACCACTGTGCTTCCTCAGTATATATGTTAAAACGCTCCTATAATAGGACAGTGCTTACGCAAAGTGCAGTTACTCACCCAGTAACAAGTGGGGTGCATTTCCCTGCTGCTCCTCTGGGACCAGGGTCTCATCTGCATTGTCTGCAGGCACTTCTTGGCCTCTGAGTCTGTAATTTCACTTTATCCCTTCTGAGACAGGAACTCCATTGTAAGTACACATGGAAGGAAAGGGGATAATGAGAAGGAAAGGGAATAATGAAACTATAACTTCTTCTACGTGTACATTCTTTAATTCCAAAATATCTGCTTATCTTATGTATCTGTCACTTCAAGTAACTGTTGTTAGGAAAAAATGCTTAAAATTACTATATAGATATATTTCTTTATCTATAAAATTCACTATCAAAGATTTCCTGAGAGGCAACAGAATTTGTCTATATTCCGCTCTTACAGAAAAGCAAACCATACTGAGTGGTTCAGCAGACTCTGAAGCACTCAGAATTGCTGTGGTGATTGATAATCAGCTAGGTTTACCTGTAAAAGAAGAGTCCTCCAGCTCAGAAAGGAAAATACAATTAATTCAGCTAATCTGCTGCCTACCACTATCAGTTGATGTTCTAACATGAAAAAGAAAATCGGGCTGAGATAGCCGTTGTCTTTTGGATTTGCATCAAATGCTTTCTTATTCAAACATTATTAAGAAAGATTTTGACATGAATAAGTTTATTCTCTGGAGCAAGTTCCCTGCTTCCACTGCTTACTAACAGCTGGGGGTTTTCACGCTCAATATTTTCTGTCATAATAGTCAATACAACTTAGCAAGAAATTGTAATGTCATAGATGGCTGTACTATTTGACTGTTCCAATCAACAACAGGAAACTATTACACTCGAGGAAAAACATGATATTCACAAAGGCACTGCTAATATTGCAATAACAGGAGAGCAATAAGAAAGCAAATAATTTTAACATACACCACTGACTTACACATACAGATATATGTATATACCTGTATACCACTCTGTATTACCTACTTTAGAATGATTCTCATGATGATTTTGGATAATTTACATTAGGTACCTCTTGGTTTGCTAGGGATTTGTCTTCTATAGAAGAAAAAATCTTGAAATACCCAAAAATAAACAAAATTACTTTTTTTTCTTTTCTTCTTTTTCTTTTTATTTTTTTTTCTTTTCCTGTATTGATATGATTGGAGTCCCTGTTGCAGAGAACAGTTATTCTTCAAACATACGGCTTACTGTTCAAGCCCTAAGCAATAGGCGTTCAGTGAACTGCTTCTGCCCTAAGGCTCAGAGGGAGAAGTTACTTGGGTTTGAAACACTCGACATTGTTGGTGTCCTTTTGAGGAGAACCGTATACAATAAGAACCCTGGTTTGACCTCTGTGGCAGCTGTGAGACATCAGTATGTCATATCTGCATGTCCTGAGGTTGCAAAGTGTCAACAGTGTGCACTGGGTCCTCACCTCGGACACAGCATCCATGTATTAGGAAATTTTGCATAATGGCCCTTGACCTGAAGTGCGGTAATCCAATGTGCTATTTTGAAAATGTTTTTCAACAAAGAAACGTTCTTCACCTGGAGACGTCAGGCTGTAGATGCGTCTGCTAAGTAGAGGAGCTGAGGGAATGTTTGTAACTTCCAAATTAAGTTCCAGCCCCAGCACCATTCTGATGTTAATGCTGAATATTCATGATATCCAACCTTGATGGCTCCTTCTCGTGAGTACTTTAGCACCTCACTGAATCTCAGCACTCAGGTTGTGACCTTGACTTGTGTTCAACTCAATGATAGCTCTACAGAAACAGCACAGACCCAAAAGCAGGACATAAAGCATTTTTTCAACTTTATCCCTACAGTGGATATTTTGTAGCTTCCACCTACTTCCTATACTTATCTGTATGTAGGCAAAGCTGTGACCATTTTCCATGCAGGAATTTGAAGTTTGTCCTATCCTGCCACCACTGTGCTCTCATAACTAGTATAATGGCCAAGCTATAAATTTGTATAAAACTGGAGTTTGCAATCTTGTTGTATTTCATTAACTTTTCCTTTCTCAAAAGCTTTGATAATTGTCCTGCAGCATCCTGATATCAAGTGTTTTGCAAATCTGTACCTTTATCTTTGTTTTTCAGACAGATGTTCACAAATGTCCTCTTCTGTGAAGCACCAAGAGTTATGAGGTCTTCCTGCTGCAAGCCATTGCAAGTGGTACCTTGCCATTCTGACTAGGTGATTCAAATCAGCATCAGGCCACTAGCCCTGCCTCCAAATGCTGAATGATAACAATTAGCCACCTCCCTGTGCTGGAGGAAAATATGAACAAATTTTAAATACACCCTAGACAATGGCCAGTATCTCTGAACTTTGAGCTATTTTGCCTTTCCTTTTCTTAAGAACCAGTCTACCTATTTCTTTTGGTGTTGCCAGGAAAAGCTGAGATTCTCATCATTATGTCCTCAATTTGGTTCTTTTTGTACCTTGAAGTGCAAGGAACACTTTGCAAAAAATCGGTCTTTGTGTTTTGTCCCTAGGGTGGATGAGTGTCTGGAGTAGAGGCATTCCCCAGTGGCATATTTTGACATGTCTAAAGCTGTAATCTGCCTTATAGAGCTGGAGAAACACGTCTCTGTTCCATTCTGAGTGCTTTGCTAGTTGGGTAAACACTGAAGGTTGGAATGATAATAATCATGCTTTCAGAGATATTAGATTATTTTTATGACTAATATGTTTGTAAGTTCAAAATGAGTCACAAATACGCTTAACCAAAGAATGCGTCGCACAGTTTTATATTTGTACTAAGGAAATAATTAGAGATGCTGACAAACATTTTCTTAATGGTATAGTCCATGCGCCAGATGACAAAGCACATGTTTTGCTGATTGCAGATCCTAATTTTCCTCTTATTCATGCTTACAAATTTTTTCTCAAGAATAAGAACACAGAGGAATTCCTTATACTTTATTTTGGTTGCAAGTTCATCACTTCTTCACTGAATTAATTGATTTTACATCTCCTATTTCTTAGGAATTCTGATATTGTTTTTTTAAAATTCTTTTTCTAGAAGGTAATTTTAAATGCCAGCATTTGCCAGTAGAAAGATTAAAATAAGATTTATGAAAATTTCCATTCTAACACTTTGAAATAAAACATTTTCAAAGACAATGTAACCTTTTTTTTTACAGGAAATAAGGTAATCGATTGTGGGAATAGGGAGGGGGCAACCAACACTGTTGTGCCCAACAGCCCCTGTAGCACCCAAGCCTGAAGCATTCCTCACTTGGGTTGCAGATGAAAGCTGACTAAGAGCAAATACTGATGGGATCACCCTGATCCACTCTAAGGCATCACACCCTTTCTCTCGGGCCACTGAAGCAGAAGGAGATTCTTAACTCTTTCCCTTGTCATACCTTCAGTGAAGGCAGAGTGGGGTCAGTGTTACTGTAGGACCCTTGAGGAGGGTACCTACTCATGGCCCAGGAGTTATTTGGATATTTTTATCACGGAATTTGAGAATGATAATGAATCCAATCCACAAAAGAGAGGATTTGGGAATGATAGTGAAAATAACACATTAAGAGATACCTATAATGAAAGTCCAGTACTCTCAGATATATACTAGTTTTAAGCAATAAATTAAATCTGGTATCTTTCTCAGCTTTCAGCAAGCTTGCAAACTATTCCTGTTATGAGTTCACTGCCATAGAACACCTTTCATTACAAGTAAGTTTAAGAATCTACTGTCCTTTCCACTTCAAACTCTGTAAAGTTTTAAAACTCAGCAATAAAATTTCAGAAATAAACAACCTGGCTCACAAGGTCACAGGTAGCAGGCATCTTTTTCCTGTTTTTAAGAAAAATTATTGCTGTGTTTTTAATTTTAAAACCACCAAGGTTGGCCTTGCTGCTGCTGAAATCTATTTTTAATGCTGGTTCAGAGCTACATCTTAAGGTGATGTGGGATGAAAATGCAGACCACCGTGAGAAAGGCAAGATGGAGATAGTCCATTTTTTTGAAATAGGAACTCATATTACCAGCCTATTACTCTAGCTATGTTTTTTTTTTGTTGCTGCTGTTGTTAATTGAGGCCAATAATGTGAGGACTAGTTAATGCTGTAGGATTCAGTAGCTATAAGTACTTATCACAAGCATTTGATATTGTAAATAGGATCCTCTGCATACAAAGAACTGTACTAATTCCTGTTGTTGTTGTAGTTAGTTACGACTATTTTTCTGAACAGCATAGCTTATTTGTATCGCTATTTATTGAGTATGAGCGTCTTAACATACCTGGAAAATATAAGGTGAGAATCTAGCTGATGTGAGTTTTACCATTGATTTCAACAGATGTTCATCAGCTTAGAATCATGCACCATGAAAAGACCAAGTAACTCAACGGTGTGTGTTTTGGCATCCATAGAAAATAGGTTTCTTCATTCATCTTGGTGAAGCCGCATCCTGTTTAAACTAGGAATCTTCTGGACTGGACCTGCATCCTGGTCAGGAGACTGTGCATAGCTGATGCACATCTATCCTCTTCACTTGTCCATACAGATGTTCTCAAAAAGCCCCCAAACTAAGCTACGGGCCTTTTTTTTTTATATAACCTTGTAAAATTGCTTTACCATTTTACTGCAGTAATTCCTAGAAGGCTCCAGCATACATTGTTTCTCAAAAAGAATAAGGGTACACTACAGGCTGTGGGGGTCTGTAGTGTATCATTCACATAGACTAGGATGGAGGGAGGTGGCGAAGAAAGCAATCATGTCAGACAGCAGTATTGAACACTTGGGAGAGTTGAGCTTTGAAGTCAGCTTTGAAAGAGTTTCCTATTGATAAAGCATATCAGTGAAGGGATTAAGGAAGGGGCAACATGGAAGGGGCAAGCTCAGATATTCTATCTCCTGAATGCCATTGTACTTAACTCCAGTAAATAATTGCATGATATCTTACCATCCATATGTTTTACCATGGCAAGCTGTGATTAGATACGTTATGTTTAATCTCTTTAAATAGCTGTCAGTCCGAAAACTAAACTAATTCGGATTAGCAAATAAGTTTTTGAAAGTCATGTTGAGGATTACTGCCAGAAGAGTTATTCATTTCTTTCAATAAGGCAAGCAGTCATGTCCTATTCAGACATTGAACCCACATGCAAAAGACAATTCTCCCCATATTGTGTCCTACAGTAATAATCATCTCTCTTTAACTCCCTCTGCGTGCAAATTTCTAGGCCTCAGTCTGAGAAGGCATCACAGCAAGAAACTACTAAAAGTTCTATCTCAGCAGTTTGTTACACTTTTATCTTTACTATGTTCATTTACCTTTCCAATTAGATTTTTTGGAGGGGAGGGAGTGTTGTTTTTCTGTTTCATTTTGGAGATGGTTTGCACTACATCCCTGCTTCCATATTTACTTCACAATTTCATTGCTAGGACACTTAATTAAAGATTTTATTTTAAAGTATGCTTTCTATTTCATAACTCCAGATGCAGTAAAGATGAATAGATATTCATATTTTTTAAAAAATTAAAGTCAGTCTCACAATTTGGTTCAAATACATGCATAGCAAGACAGTATTAACAATTTTTACCATTTGGTCTACTAAAGCTTATTTGTAGAGGACTACTACTAGATTTTCTACTCCTAAAGTGAAAAAATGGTATAGAAGAATTGTGCTCCTTGTGGAAGCTATTAGAAGATCACACAAATACAGTATGAATCATTGCCACCATATAAGCATGATTGTGAATTTGCTGTGTGTTGTCTGCTCTGTGGTAACTGCCCTGTGCGCGATCCAGCTCTGTCAGAAAGGCATGGTAGCATATCCCTTCATGACAGAAATGCAAACATCTTCAAATTATCTTCAATTTATTCTAGGATAAGAGACACATAAAAAAAAAAGGCTAAATTGTAACTTACACTACTCTGTGTAGCACATTCAAAGTAAAATTGATGTAAAATTTGTTAACACCAAAATATGCATCTTTCAGCTGAATGGAGTGCTCATACTGAGTTCATTCCTTCATCAACTTACTTATGACTAAAGCACCAGGGAAATTAAAAGACCAGTTAATTATTTTTTCAAGACTGAGAAAGTGGCATTGGAGGGGAGTAATCTTTACTTCTTTTCTATAAATTGATTTTTAACATAACTTGAAAAATTGGCTTGTCACTTCTCAAACACTACATCTATCCTCCCCTGAAAACAACTGAATAACAGAGTAACAGCAGAAAGTGATAACGAAACAGCAATAACACTGTACATGAACTGCCAAAAATAAAGTTCATGTAATACTGAGATAGCTTGCTTTAAGTATTTCAATGTCCATAAATGTAACAAAAAAAATGAAATGTCAGTAAACCCCTGTTTATGCCCACAGCTTGAAACCAGCTTTATCTCCAACTTCTTCTCGGCTCATGTGAATACGCTGTGATCATTATATGTATGTGTATTATGTTTACGAACCTGGCAATGCAGTAGTAGAAAATTTCAGTCAAACTTTTTCATTAATCTTGTCTACTGTAATACAAAAATATAATATTACATATTTTTATATAATAGAAAAAACATTAACATTTTGAACCTCAAACTTCACCAACGAACCAAATAAAAATCTCCAAAGTAAAGACTTCTCTGTATATGCTGCTACCCTGGGAAGGAATAAAAAAAGAAAGAAAAGGTGAATTTTGCTACTGCGCTATATATATAGGAAGTCTCATAGGCATAATGCAGTGGTAGTGTGTACTCAGGAATTTCTGTGATGAGCATATTATCAACACTTTTTTGAAAAGACATTTTCTCAAGCCCAGTAATTAGTGAAGACAGTAAGAAATGTGGAGATAACCAGCACTTTTTAGTGAATGAAAAAGTGTTACTCTTTATTACAAAAATAGTCAAGTTGTGGGTAAAAGGTTAAAAGGATTTCAGGTCAAGCTAAAGGAGACCTAGACGTAAATAAATTTTTTCACAGATTTTCTGCCTGACCCATGAAAGTAAAAGCATTGCAGAAGTATTCCTCTTTCCACTTTCCTCTCGAATAATATTTTTAGTTTAGGATTTCTTTTAAAACTGGCCTTGACATCTTTTAATTACTGTTGTTTCTCTATGATTGCTTTGTTTTACATGGGTAATACAGAATAAGGTCACATCAGAAATGTCTGTGCTCTTCCCGGGTTTATTTTATTCCATCAATTATTAGTTTTTTGCCGTGATATTCCATCCAGTAATGTGAGTATTGATATGCACGTGTGAAAGAAATCTTGAGTAGTGCCTCAGCTGCTAAAGCAAATGCAAATTGTTAAAAGCTTTAACTTCATTTCACTTGAATTTCATTTAATTCATCCTCCTAATTTAAGGACACAGCTGAGAATTTTGTTAAGAGATTCCAAAGTCCCTGGCTATTTTAAGAATTGCTCCTTGTGAACTTACATGGAAACGATATTTAAGAGTGTTGTGCAACTTCCTTAACTGTGTTCAGGTTGGTGCCCTACACAGAACAAGATTTGTCTCAAGTAAAGATAATGGTTCTCTTGGGAGAGAAAATGGCTGATCCCTGGTTTTGACACAATTCATGTCAGATACAGCTATTAGAAAGACAACAATAAAGTGTATATCTGAAGTGAGAAAGAGATCTACTGCCCTTGAGAAAACACTATCCCTCCTTGTCTTCCAATGTCTTTCTCTTTTTATATATACATGAATATAAAAAATGCCTAATAGGATTCAGAAACTTAATCAAATAGGAAACTAACTGAGCTACATAGTCTCTTTCTTTTGGTGCTACCTGGTATGGTACGTGTGTTCCTGTCCCCAGCAACTGGTTGTATCCAGCACCTCCACTCTCCAGCAAGGGCTGCGCCTGGTCCAATCAGCTTACAAAATCTTACATGATTACTATGTCAAACAAATTGCACTAAATACCTGTATGTGCTCCTTTAACACCATATACCAGCTTGTGATGCAAGTGAACATGCGATGCAGGGATTAAAAGGTGACTCATGTCATCTCACTGCTGCTAGCACCTAAGAGCATGCGCACAGTTTCAGTGGTCCACTGATATATAGCTGGCTCTATATCTCTTAATTTGCATGGCATATGCATATATAAAAGATTCAGACTTTGTGAAGGACGACTTGGCTTTTGTGGGTTGGTGGAAACAGAGTTTATTCTCTAGTAGCCTATGGAGGTATTTGCTGTGAACTGTTTATGTGTGACAGAGAACATAATAATTTTTAACCCTGACTCTTATCATATGATTAATGCTGACAGGGAATAAACATCAGCCATCCTGCCTGAAGCTCAGATGTACCACACCTTAATCACAAATACAGAATCAGAACTGGAGTAGGTATTTTTGTCTTATGTTAAAGATCACCTATATTTCTTGGTTATCAGTATTTTGTGTTAATGTGCTACCTATTTTCCTGACATGGCACAATGGGTCTCCCACAAAATTAATAACTGAAAACCAAAAGATAAGTGAGGACTCAAGTTTTTGATGCAAATTTAGCATTCTCTACAGAGACAAGGTGCACTTTACAAAATAATGCAATCTAAGAAATTACCATTTGAATGTTGTTTTGATGAAAAAATCTTTAAGAAGTTCAGACTTTTCATTTTACATACTTCACTTTGACAAAAAAGCTTTTCCTTTATCTTTAGCCTATTCAGCTTGCTCAAAATCAATGTCTAGAGGAAGCTGCCAAATTGTCACAACATTACTTTTATTTTTTGTAATTCCAAACTATTACTATGTTTAGTGTACATAGGAATAAAGACTGAAAGGAATTTCAGGGATCATATAGCCCCATCTCCCAGCTTTGGAGGCTTTTATGTCATAATATTTTCCATAAACTTTGCAAGTTTCATATAAAGTGAGCTTGCTTTTGGCCCTCAGGGTTCCTCACAGAAAGCTTTCTAGACCCTCATTTCCCTGATAGTTCAGCCTGAGTGTATTCATCGCCACTGAATATGCATTTGCTCTTCTGCCAGCATTGTTCTTCATCCTGAATAGCTTTTCTCCCTCTCTGCAATTTGCCCATACTAATGTATTTATAGAAAACAATTATATATCCTTTCAGGCTAAATCCTTATGCCTCTGAGCTCTCATAATATCTCCTGATAAAATAGGCTCTCTTGGCCACAAGTTATTGTATAAATCACCTTGTCTTTTTCCATGTTCTAGAAAAACCTGTAAGATCATGAAGTTGGGGGGGCTTGAGAGGGTTTAGGGATGGGTTTCTTTAAGCATTTCTACCTTTGTGAGAAATACTTTCCTGATAAGATGTACAACTGCATGTGTATTTTGTCATTGGCTCAGAATCAAGAATATATTGTGATCTTTCTGCTTAGTCATTTTCAGTTGGTGGCAGCCAGATTATTACAGAAAATCTTTTGATTAGTCTCTTCTGATTAGTCACCTATATCACACAACTACCTCATTTTTGACATAGCTTAAATGCATGACTTGCACTCAAACTAAAAAATACCTTAATGTTCTTCATTATCAATGCTTCCAATTCTTTCTGTGTGCTATCACCTTTTCCCTCACTGTAGTGGTGCCTGCAACACTGTGACCATGCACTCTGCCCTTCTCCTATTTTGTGCCATGACCAAGGTTTGCAAAGGGGCAATCTCTTTTGCTTAGCTGTACTGCTACATCTGGCAGCTCCAATGAGCTATGTTGAAAGGTCTTAACTGGGAACACAGAATTTGACAACTGAACCTTGTCCTCATATCCTCAAATCCCAGTGTGATCTCCAGCCACTTCTGACTAGACTACAAACTTTCTCTTCTAGAGGTGGTATCCAATGACACTTTGTGGAAAAATAGCATCCCTCATGTGCCTACATACCTGTGTACCAGAATATAATATCCCAGGGCTTCTGGATGCAATTACCTTTCTGTCTTTTCAGGTTAATTCATGCATTGTCTCAGTTACGTTTTCTCCTTCCCCTCCTCTCATCTAGATACAAAGCAAAATACAAAATCTGTAATCCTGAACGCAGACCATTTTACATACTTTGCTGAACTTCCCAGGAATGTGGTTTGTAAACAATGTTAAGCCTTTTGCTAGGTTCTCAGTGGTAAACCATTGGTGAGCCATGAAGAAGGAGGCTTCTCTCTTGTCATATACACATAAAAAAAATCTCCTATTTATGGCATACTGCACTAAATAGACCCTGAACACTTCATCCGAAACACAAACCAGCCAACCGTGATCAAATAAATCACCAAAAAGCATGACAAACAACAGTCAGCTAGCCACAGGACAGGGTCTGCCAAAGACACATCAACTCTTAGTGGCATCTTAAATTAACTACTTCACCTTTAAAAAAATTACATTTTACTAGCCAATAGGGTGATATAATTTCAATTGCCATAGGAATGGGTGCTATTAAAACACTTTTTATTTGTTAAGGAAAACATAAAGTTATACTTTAACATGTATGTTGATTCATTAATGTATTCTTTCCAATATCTATTCCCGTTGCATTCTTGCTATATCATCATCTCACTTGGTCCAATATCTTAGAGACTATTTAGGTTTTTTTATGAAAAGATGTTGGGAATTAGATAATTTTGATGAAATCTTACAAAATGCTGTTTCTGAAGGTGTTAGGAATCAATAATTTTTTCTTGTGAGATTTTTGTCCAAATATATTTGTCTCTGTGGTTTGTGTCCGACCATGGTACCAATGCCTTTTTTTCTGCAGCTCTTTCTCAGCCCTCTGTCATACAGCTCCACACAGATTAGCTTGCAGCATTCAATCCAGTCTTTGGACATCTGACAGTTCCGATGCTGTGGCTTTCTGTCATTTTAGCTATCACTAAACCAAGAAGCATTTAACAGTTTCCTTGCTTAGCCTGTGTAAAAACCAATATGCATTTTCACCAAATGCATACAAACCATCTGTAGATCACCAGAAAAATTTAATGGACGCTGTGCAGTATCTATCCCACCAGTGTTATACTGAATATTTATACAGAAGATGTATGCAATTCAAATGAATATTATGGGTTCATCTTGGAAAGTCTTAGGTGGGCTTAGTGATCTTCTTTCAATCAGAAAACCAACCTAGGATGTCATGATTTTCACTCCTGCCTTTCAAATCTGGGAATTTGAAATAGAGTCTTTGAAACTGAAGTTATCATAGCAATTTCTCCTATCACTGGCATGGCTACACAAGAAAGTTACACCATATTTCCTTAGCTAAGTTTATGAAATGTCTTTACTGTCACACTGCGTATATCTATAGTTGTTCTTACTCTGCTTTGATTCATCTGAAAGTGACTGACTCTAAGTTTGAACCTGACCATAATGATACACAGTATTAGTTAAGAAAAAGAGGATTTAGTTAAATCACCTCTCTTGTCCTCAACAACTGAGGGCAATGTAGTCCTCTAGTTACTCATGTTTAGTTTGCTGTAATCTCCACTGATTAAAAGAGGCACGCTATCATTAACCCTAATCATGTATCCTTTTCCTAATGCCTGTTTTTGGGGAATAGAAACAGAGAAGGCAAAAGCCATGAAAGTGCTACAAAGCTATGAGGCACTGGGATTAGTTGAAAATGGAGTCTAAAAATGGTGACCAAAGAGCAGAACAAAAAGCAGGAGAAGAGAAAAGGTTCTCTGTAGCTGACAATTCCTTTGAACGCTCACCATAGTAAAACAGCCTTTAAAGGAGAGTGCACAGGTCAGGAATTGGTATATTTTCCTTACGACTGAACTCTTACAAGAACTGCCACAGCCAATGGCCATTCATTTAATCCTGTGCTCATTGGTTATTACTGACAGGGCTGCTAGATAAGTTAAGGCTCTCCTTTTCTGCTGCGTTTGCTCATCAGCTGGTGAGAAGGGCAGATAGTTGATGGACAGCATTCAGGTAACTAATCTATAAAGCGAGAGCATGTGTGATTTAAGAAACAACACCTGTAAATAAAAAGAGATGGCCTATGCTAAGATTCAGTGGGTATTTGCAAGGGTTGAAATCTGCAACAGTTACAGCTGGCAGATTTCCTAATGTAGGAGAAATCCTTTTTGTAAGAAGGTCACTTGGTGGTTTCTGTGTCACCAGAGCAATGCTACTGTTGGGATTAATAAAAATGCCATTATGTGACAGAGCTCTGCAAGCTTCAAAAAGGTTGAAGTCTCAAATTAGAGAAGCCTCCCTAAGCCTTTCCAGCCCTATGGTAGACAAAGGTATCCTGCAAATTAGTACTCTGACGCTAACTGCACTGGAAGGCAAAATCTCACCACCTGGGATGGCCTAAGAGGCAGAGTTTGAGGCTGATTGTTAGAGGCAACTTTGACTTGTTTGAACCGGCAGATAATGACGGGACTCAGTACCGAGGCACAGATAAATAAACTTGTCTGAGGGATGTAGTGCAAGGTGTTTCGCTTAAGATTTTTGTGATCTTCATGCGGAGCACAAGGAGGTAGTCTGCTCAGAAGAGTCTCATATAGAAAGAGGGAGGTTAACCTGAACAATGTCTGGGAATTGAACTTCCTGTGGTTATATATGGAAACAGAAATAAAAACAACAAAAAAGATCAGGTTTAGGATTTGACAAAGTAAAAATGCCTGGAATAATCTAGGAAAGGAAATTCAGACTGAGCCACCGCAGCAGGTCTTGAAAAATCTCGCATTTAACGAATCCTAGTGAGAAAGAGGCAAGTCATGCTAGAGACCTCCTAATGCCTATAACCTTAAGAAGAAAACTGGATTTGGATGGATCTTGTCTGGCGGGTTAGACAGTCACTTACCAGCTTATACAGTTTCAGAATTGCAGGCTGAATATTGGCATAGCTTGATAGGAAGATTTAAATTAAGGGACACTGTTGAGGGGAAAAAAAAAAAGCTTTTGCTTAGATTAGGTGATCTGACAGTTTTAAAAAAAAGACGGACAATAGAATGACTCTGCAATCAAAAAGAAATATTAAAAAAGTGTCTTTACATAATAAAAAAAACTATTTGAAATGAGAAGAGCTATAAATAACTCTCAAGTCTATGACAAAACAAATGAAACTGAAGTGTAATAAGTTAGAAGGAAAAACTATAATTATACATCCATAAATGGATTTAATTTCTTTGACCTAGAAAGGAAACAAAAAGAAAACAATACTTGTGAAAAAAAGATTTTAAAATTAAAGCTAAAGAACAAATAATTTTGGCACAGTCCATGTTAAAGTGTTTTTGTTAAAGAGAAAAAAGGGAAGAGTAGGCAGAGGATAAGAATAGAAGGAAGAGAATAATCTTCCCAAATATTTGCTGTATTTTGTCATGTGTTTCTCATCATTCTTTAGATGCAGGTTTTAGCTTGTAGATTTTAAAGTCATGTGCAGTGCCCAAGTGTCTTGGTAGAGTGAGGTTGATGAACAGTTTTCCCACAAGTGGGTTTTAATAAAAAACTCTTTGTGGTTTATAATCCCTACAAAAGGCAGAGTTTCCAAATATATTAAAGATCTTCCTCTTCTGGCAATTTTCACTATTGTGAGTGGAAAGTATTTTCCTCATTGGAAGATATTTTGTATTTTCCTTTCATTTTTGGGTTGGAAAAACTGCTAAGTGGAAAGCAAGTTCTAGGTGGCTTTTTCTGAAACAACAATATGGGAAAAAAAGATAGCATTTTTTATAGATTTTTTTTTTTTAAAGTCTGGATGTTAAAGATATTGTTAACTATAACTATGTAAATAAGTGGTTCTCAAAATAAACTTTGGAAGAAGTAATCATTTTGCCTCAATCAAAACTAATTTGGTTTGATTTTCATGGAAGTAGTGTTTTGGCTGTAATAAATGTGATTTATATATTCACATTAGTTTCAGTATATTTTTTAACTTTTTCAATTACTTACCCATTTTCATTCACTTTTTCATTTTATATAACATTATGGATCAAATCTGATGCATTTAATTAACCATAGTCTGCATGTATGGACTTACAGAGTATGATCTTCACCAAATATACTTCCTCAGTTCTTGTTTTAAAGGCACAAGTCCAGAGACTTTTTACAGTGGATTTGCCTACTAGCAAAAGGTGACAGAAGAAAGTACCTCCTGCTGAGGCCACTCGGTTCAAGCTGGCCAAATGACAAAAAGTCCCACTGGCAGATAACTGCTTGCTTACACTCACCTCTCCTCTGCTTTTAAAAAATTGCTTGAGCTTAAAAATCCAGTTTTTAGACTAGATCTATTTGGTATACGCATACAAAGCCCCATGTTTTTATCTCAGATTTTTCACCAATAAAACTACAACTTCCTATTTTCCTGAGCATAGGAAAGTAGTTACATTTGTAATATGGTTAATTTCTGAGGCCTAATATAGGTGACAATTGGAAATAATCGAAGACTTCATTCTGTCTGTATTACAGTCTATGAGCTTAACTTTCAGAACCACACAGAAATTTTGATCTAAGTGAGAAAGAGCTGGGAGATGACCTGATGCTGACCTGAGGAACTGGGAAGAGAAATAAGTGTAGACCTAAATTAGAAATTAGAACAAATGCAACCAGACCTGTCAAAGATAGCCTGTGATACATAATGATGATATCGTTTGTTGAAAGAACTATTTTTTATACAGGCAAAGTACATAGGATTTATTAGTGTGGTCATGTGACAAATCATCATCTACTCGACATTAATATATGAACTATAAGAAATGTAAAAAGAAATGAGCATAGCCTGTGCTGATAATGTGGTGGGAAAATAGCAGAATCTGTACATTTGGAGGGGATATATCTTCTATATTATTTTCATTAATGACTGTGGTAGAAAAATACATATTTCATAATGAAATATTTTAATGGCACAAATGTGGTCTCCTTAATACTAAGAAGAGTTGGATTCTATATGCTTCTTCCTATGCTATAGGAATATAATATATACTATTAATAACAGTGATCAGTAATCAATAGGAAGTAAAAGCGATGAGTTTTAATAACAGGACTTTTTGATACAGGCTTGGAGCTCACTGCATGTGTAAGCAGCTGAATAGGCATTAGTCTTGCTTGATTAATTGCTGATGGAGTAACTGTTGACTGTGAACAGCACATGGCTGTGAAAATGCACTTGTTTTAAGTCAGGCAAGATGCACCCAGAAAAGATACGGGAAAAAAACATTCTACTTATGCAAGGCTGACATAATTCCATCTGAAAGAAACCTGTTTTAGTCAGATGCCATCATCCAGTCTTCAAGAATGATTAAGGCTGAAATGGATGCAGGGGATGATATCTAGCACTGAAACCGAAGGACCTATTTTAGATGCAAGAAGAGTACAGCTTCTCTTGTATGGCCCAGTGAGATGATGACTAGGACAGGATATAGTCCTTTGTTCTGAAGAAATAAGTGGGATTTATGCACCCAGCCACCACATTCACCATCGGGTTTTAGTATTGAGATCTCTGGTGGCAGCTGAGATCTGCAAGATAAGACTTTATCCTGGTATTTTCCTTTCACATAAAAATAGCTCAGTGACATTATAGCCTCTGCGTTTACTGCACTTTGGTACTAGTAATTCCATTGGTTCTGTCTTCGTGTAAGTAACTGCATTAGTGGGTTGGATTGCTCATAACTGGACTTCAATTTTGCACCATACTAATGGTGCAAAAGGTCTTCACCTTTCAAGATTTATTGATTTTATTTTGAAGTTGATACTTGGCCCTCATGAGGTGATGAATATTATCTGAAATGCCGGTGGTAGACTTTGTGCTGAGCTTCTATATACATAAGGTACTTCAATCTTTGCAGGGTGGTGAGATGACGCTTTTGGAAATGTGATGGAGAGGTACTGCTATCTCTACCTTCTCTCCTTCAAGCACTATGCATTTTTGTGATCCTACAAAGGGATGATTTTTATGGGAGATCTGCCATTCTGAAATTACTTAGGGATAGCAGGTGCAGTTGACATGTTGAAGCACCTAAAACCAGTTAATTATGAGGATGCTATTTCACCCTTGGCTGAAATATGTGATGTTTATGGCCTTCCGTGTAAGCAAGCTGACACCTTGGTCTCGTCACTGGGCTGTTTTTAATTGCATTTTCAGACTTCGTAGCACAGTGGGTTATGTCTGGTCTCAGTGCATTCTCAAAAAGATGTTACTGTCCGCCGGTCTAAATGACTGTATTGTCTTCTTATGTCAATGCACGAGCATTGACAAAGATCACTTGCTGTTATGGTCATAGGAGGATTCCTCTCCCCACTCCCCACTTCCCCCCACAGTTTATAAACATGCTATTTCCGTTTCTTGCAATCTAGGTGTTTTAAATCATCATCAGCTGAAAAGTAAGGAATTGTCACCATCATATTTGGTAAAAGTCGTATTTATTTACCATCTAAAAATAGTCTAGAATATATTGAAACTTATATTAATGGCAGACTTAAGAAGTTGCTTTTATTAAAACCTAAAGGTAAGAATAAAACAAAAAGATGTTAACTTGCAAGAAATCAAGCTCCCAATGCAGTCATGAGCCTAGACATCTGTAGATTTGATTAATTAAACTTTTCAAGATACATGCAAGGGAGTTCTGATAAATAACATAAGCATTTTGATTTAATCATACTAGAAAAATAAATTTTTTTAAAAATCATCTGAGCATTTCTTTAAATGTAAACACTTAGCTCCTTCCTAGTAGACTCTGTGCTATATCTTTACTCAAAAACACAGCAACCAGTGGGAAATCTTTGCACGTCTTTGTTGACTTAGAGTGATCCGAGGGAGCACAATACAAACAGAAAGCAAGCTTAGAATGTGATTTTGTCTTATAGTATGATTGAGTCTTCACTTTGGAAACATATTGCTAACTTCAGATTCATAGCACTAGACCAGCAGACATATTTTTTGCACCATTCTAGGAACCACTTTAATAAATATCACACTTATAGCCATTCTTGGCATATATTCTTTCTGACTCACCTATAGCAGTCAGGGTACATAAGGAGCTAACAAAAAACTTACAGCTGATAATTCAGATGTTAAGCACATTAGATTACGTTAAACAGACTTATACAATTGTCTCTTTAAAATTCTTCATCCAAATATTTTGTTAGTCAAATGTAGGATTAAAAAAAACATACCTTAAACAAAGTCTTATTTTCATCAGATTCAGCATTACTGTGTACCTTCATTTTCTATCATTCAGTTTCAGGCATCCCTATCAATTCTTATTTTAGTTTCCTAGGTCTTGATGCAGCCAAGAGTGATGCTTACATTCATTCTCTACCAAGAGATCTATTTAATTTATTGTAATTGCTCAGTATATGCATCTGAACAAGTGCACATCCTGTTCAATTATCATTCTGCATCTTAGGTATTATAAAAAGATTTTCCTTATTCATTGACACTTTCCACAGCTTCTGAACTACAAAAAATTTTATTCTGATGAACTTTCTTCCCTGGAACCATGTAACCCAAAGGCAAGGTTTCTAATGCCAAAGCAGCCTTCTGAGGCAAAACTTAATAGCAATATTCCTTAATAAACAATATTAATATTGTTTATTAATTGAGAAAACTCTAGCTGTTATACCGCAATCTACTCTTACTGTGGTGTTCTGTATTCTGCTGTCCAATGTGTGTCATGAACCCGCTCCTGAAGCACTTACTAGGTCCTTAGTCTCTCTCACAGGACAGGAACTCTTCCTATTTTCCCATGGCTCACTGCTTTACAAATTCCTTATCTTTTCCTAGGCTAATTTTGTATATCTCCAGTGGTTTGGGGGTTGTTTTGATCAAGTTTATGATACAAAGTGGTCTGTCATCCTGGAGGCAGGTGTTTTCCAAGATTATAAGAACTAATTCCTCTGCTCTACCAGTCAGATATTTTCATGTGTTTCCCACACCATTCTCTTGGAGAAACTGGCTGCTCGTAGTTTCTACAGGTGTACCGTTTGCTGAGTAAAAAACTGTCTGGATGCCTGGGCCTAAAGAGGTGTGGTGAATGGAGTTAAATCCAGTTGGCGGCCGGTCACAAATGGTGTTCCCCGGGGCTCCCCCCTGGGGCCTGTTCTCTTTGATAGCTTTATCAACAATGTGGACGAGGGGATCGAGTGCACCTTCAGGAAGTTTGCAGATGACACCGAGCTGGGCGGCAGCGTTGATGTGCTTGAGGGTAGGAAGGCTCTGCAGAGGGATCTGGACAGGCTGGATCGCTGGGCCGAGGCCGGTGGTGTGAGGTTCCACAAGGCCAAGTGCCGGATCCTGCACTTGGGTCACAACAACCCCATGCAGTGCCATAGGCTTGGGGAAGAGGGTCTGGAAAGATGTCTGGCGCACAAGGACCTGGGGCTGTTGGTCAAGGGCCAGCTGAATATGAGCCAGCAGTGTGCCCAGGTGGCCAAGAAGGCCAAGAGCACCCTGGCTTGTCTTGGGAATAGTGTGACCAGCAGGACTAGGGAAGTGATTGTCCCCCTGCACTCGGCACTGGTGAGGCCACACCTCGGGCACTGTGTCCACTTTTGTGCCCCTCACTAGAAGAAATACATTGAGGTGCTGGAGCGTTTCCAGAGAAGGGCAACAAAGCTCGTGAACGGTCTACAGGGCAAGTCTTATGAGGAGAGGCTGAGGGAACTGGGGTTGTTTAGTATCGAGAAAAGGAGGCTCAGGGGAGACCTTATGGCTCTCTACAACTACCCGAAAGGAGGTTGTAGCAAGGTGGGGGTGGGCCTCTTCTCCCAAGTAACAGGCGATCGGACAAGAGGAAATGGCCTCAAGTTGCGCCAGGGGAGGTTTCGATTGCATATTAGGAAAAAATGTTGATGCTGAAAGGCTTGTCAAGCATTGGAAGAGGCTGCTCAGGGAAGTGGCTGAGTCTCCTTCCCTGGAGGTATTTAAAAGACGTGTAGATGTGCTGCTCAGGGACACGGTTGTCAGTGTCAGGTTGATGGTTAGACTCTTAAAGCATCTCAAAGGTCTCTTCCAAGCAAAACAATTCTATGATTCTGTTCTAGATTCAACTTGCCATCAACCCAGACTCCCAGATCTCTTGCCACACGGCTGCTCTCCAGCCTCTCATCCCCCAGTTTGTATGTATAACCAGGATGACCCCATCCCAGGTGGAGAATCCCGCACTTGCTCTTGTTACATTTTGTACGGCTGGGGATTGCCCAGCTCTCTACTCTGTCCCGTCCTCTCTGGAAGGCCTCTCTACCCTCGATGGAGTCCACAGCTCCTCCTACTTTACTAGCATCGGCAAACTTACTCAATGAACACTCCATTCCTGCATCCAGATCATTTAGAGAAACATTCAAGAGCACTGGCCCTAAAGTCGAGCCCTGGGGAGGGAACGCTGCTGGTGACTGGCGCCATCCGGATGGAACCCCACTTACTACAAC
>VWZL01001218.1:0-10792 GCA_013396915.1 Stercorarius parasiticus
CGAAGATTCTATGATTCTAAGATAGCCACTGGAAAAGCAGAGACCCATATAGAACAAAGGAAAAGGAAGATGAGGAATAGTTAGATTTGGGATGTGGGGAGTGGGCAGTACTAAGCTTAGAGATGCTCATGTTCCTCTCTTAGGTCAGATGTCTTCTCTCGTGCTTTTAGGCAAGTAGTTATCAAATGACCACTCAGGAAAGAATAAACTTTCTTCTAGTGACTCAGTCACCATGATACTCTGAAATGTATGTACGTGCACGAACCTACATCTCTTATCTGTCTCATATCAATTAGCACTAATGATGCAAAGCTCTGGATGGTGTGCATGGAGGTACCGTGTTACTCCTCTTGCCTGAAACGACATATGAGGGTAATTAACCACAATGGGATAACATTGCATCTGGGATGACTGATTCCCCAAATTATTCTTAAAGAGATAGATGATACGATCCCCTTAATGGTTGGGACCAGCAGCCTTGAGACACTCAACGGAAAAGTTTCATCTGCCTCTTAGCGCTAATCAAGAAAAGAGAAGAACACATCAGTGGAAAAACTATATCCTACTGGAGGTGCCTAGTTCCGTCAGAGAAAGTCGAGGTCATGGTGTCTGTGGAAGAAGCTGGTTTAGGATCACAGTTCAACCAGGGAAATCCAAGCAAGGACAATCCAAGTACAGGACTTATGAAAAATGGAGAAACCTACTGGGATGATTTTGTGGATTGCAAGGGAAGTTATGGTTTCTTGATCAAAAGGAAGAGGCCTAAGATGAAGCTAAGGGTGCAGACTGTTTAGCTAAGTTAGTGACAAATGGACAACCTGTATCCAGAAGACCTGGAAGTGCAGCAGGATGTTCAGGTGGAGAAGAGGGAGCTTCTGTCTGGACAGGTGACTACAGTGGATGGCTCCATCTGTCAGAACTGCAGAAGTAATATGAAAGAACTAAGAAAAAGGGGATGAGGAGGTCTTTAGAAGATGGGAATAATATTGGAACCACCCTAATTCAGAGCTGCAGTTCCATCAAGTTTCAGAAGAATCTCCACCTTTACTATTGCTCAGGTATTTTCTCATGCTCTACTTTATATGCCACTTGTTAACTATAATGCATTTGTCCTGTAGCACTATTTCAGCAGCTTTGGTTTCCACTACTGATGACAGTGCGCTTGGCTCCTTTCTCTAATGGATGAAATGCAGAGATGTTGCACCAGAATTAGACAAAGTACCACTCGGAAAGAACACAGTCTTTCAATGCCCTCTGACACTTCTTCCCTAAGACATCTGTATACTCATTCTGTTGAAAGTGGCTTTGCAGCTGCCTTTCAAGGTCAAACCAAGACTGAGGCAGGAAACGCCTCACTTTCTGTCTGGATATAAATCTGAACCTCAAATAACTTCCCAGGCTTCACATGGTCATGTGAACATGGGACATGTCTCATGGGGCAGCTCAGTTTGATTCAGAGAGAAATGAATTGGCATAGCAACCTGCACAATGCTGCCAACATCTGAAAGGAGACCAATCATCAGGAATCTACCAAAAATAGATATGAGCCATCAAAAATAGGAATACGTGTTGTGCTAGGGCAGGTTCAGGTTTTGGGGGGGGCTGGTCCATTTTGGACCATTGTCGATATCATCCACACCTGGTTAGGTGGCAAGTTGCAGGTAGGCCATTTTTCTCTCCCTTTTCTTATGGAGATACCCATTGTTCTTTTCATAGCCTGACTTATACTCTACCCAGAAACAGTTTTTGTATAAAGAGGTCATAACATTTTATGCATCATTTTTTTCCAAACAGTGTTTGTACTACTACACTTCATATCGGCAGCCCCACACTCGCCCTGCTCAGTGAACTAGATGCCCCTAAAAAAAGTGAAATATGCTGCTTGCACTTCCAAAAGGATGAAGCTGGGACTCCCACTCTGCACCGCCGAGTTAACGTTCTCCATTTTCCTTCAATCTAAATCTGCAACAGTGCAGGCACTGCAGGTGACGGAAATGTTCACAGAGCTAGGCCAGGCTGGATTTAAGGATAAGCCATCAAAATGGGCCTGACTTATATATCAGACTTCCTGAGCCTATTTCCTGTGGGCTTCTGAACTTTGGGCCTTTCCTGTCAATATGCGTCCTAAAATCCATTCAGCACACATGAGAACACCCACTGATGTCACCCGCAGTTACTCTCCTCACACCTAGGACAGCATCAGAGAAAGGATGAGCCTTTTGATGAAGAGATGTGGGTGGAAGTAGGCTAGAAAAGACTCCTACCTAAAGCACTTCTCTGGTTGATGTATGGGAAAGGTGGTCACTAAAGAGTGTGTAGAAAGACACTGTGTCCTTTTAAAAGATTTTAACCTATCTGAAAGGCACATTAGTTATTTGGAATGGGACTTAACCATTAATTTTTTGGCCACGTACGGACTTTTAATACCCCACGGGTTCTGTCTGAGATGCCCAGTCCCTCCCTCACTGTGTTGCCTGCATCTCTCGTGCTAGCAGCGTGACAGGACGGCCTCTTCCTCATTGCTGGGCACAGTAGATCACAGTGTGATGACCCCATCAGCTACGTGGAAATGGAAAGACCTAGGGAGAGAGGCCACAGTGCTCACTCAAGGACTGTACCTGGTGGCAGGGATCTGCACGCAGGGGACCCCTGTGATGAGGCATCCTCAACATGGAGACCTTCACCTAAGACATGGGACCAGGGACAAGTGTGAATTTCACCACGTCACTACATTTCTGTGTAGTGGATGTGCTCCAGCCAGGCATCCCAATCCATAAAGTTTCACACTGAGAGGAGAATAACTTGAGAGATCTCCAGTTACTGGGGATGCTAAATACCTAGGCACCCACCCACATGCATATTCATGCCAATTGATCTCAATCAGAATCTGAAATTCAAAAAACCCCTCACCCCTCATCTCCTCGTTCTTGCCTGCACTTCATTCTTCAGACAGTGCACGGGCACTACAGGTGGCAGTGCGGTCATGGCTGGAGAATATGCGCCAGAGGCATCCGTCACCTGCGACTTCTCAGGCGTGTGCCTTTGCAGTGCCACTTCCAGTCTTTCAACACTGGGTGGCACCAACAATACAAAGAATGAAGGCCACGTCTCCAGCCTTTCCCTGTTCAAAGGGAGCTGTGATCCTGGGAAAGGTGAGGTGCTATCAGTTTGTTTGTTTATAATCTTGACGCAGTGCATGTAAGAAAAACATTATTCTAGCAAGAGACCTCAGGTAATGGTAGGATCAGGAGCAGGTGAGGATGTAAGATAGGAAAAACTGTCTGTAAAGTTTGACTACTTCCACTGTGGAACTATTTCAGCTAAAAAAAACACCCCACCTGTTATTACAGGGGGTTTTTTATCTCGTTGTCATGCATAAACCTTCTCCTCTGGCACAGGAAAAAAAAAAAAGAGAAAAGCAGTGGAGAGGTAGGGCCAGTCCCAGGCTCTGTGCCAGCGTTGTCTGTGTCACAGAGATTGCTGGAGCCAGGGGTGGCCCTTGCAGCTCCCCTGCTCCATCCGTCTTTGGCTGCATTGCCCTGTGCACCAGCCAGCAAAGCAGGACCCAAGTGAGAGGCAGAGCCCCTACATCAGCAACTTGTTCTTTCTCATACCTCATGTAGCATGGGATGCTAATGGCATCCCGTTAGCCGATAAGGTACTGAGTGCAAATCTGGAGTCCTCAGCACAAGAAGGACATGGACCTGTTGGAACGGGTCCAGCGGAGGGCTACGAAGATGACCAAAGGGCTGGAGCACCTCTGCTATGAGGACAGGCTGAGAGAGTTGGGGTTGTTCAGCCTGGAGAAGAGAAGGTTCCAGGGAGACCTTATAGCAGCCTTCCAGTACCTAAAGGGGGCCTACAGGGGAGATGGGGAGGGGCTCTTCATCAGGGAGTGTTACGATAGGCCAAGCCTAACAGTTTTAAACTGAAAGAGGGGAGATTTAGATGAGATATGAGGAAGAAATTCTTTACTGTGAGGGTGGTGAGACACGGGAACAGGTTGCCCAGAGAAGCTGTGGATGCCCCATCCCTGGAAGTGTTCAAGGCCAGGCTGGATGGGGCTTTGAGCAGCCTGGTCTAGTGGGAGCTGTCCCTGCCTGTGGCAGGGGGGGTTAGAACTGTATAATCTTTAAGGTCCCTTCTGACTCAAACCATTCTATGATTCTGGAAGGCCAATTTCTTTAGGAAAAATACTCTGCATGCAATTTTTTGGTGGTAGCTTAGAGACAAGTTTCTAGATGCCGAACCGGAGGAATGCCATGTGCTCGTTATTGATCTCTCATTGCTGGCTATGATAAATTCCAAGAGTGTAGCTACACTGAGTAGAAAGTCGTGGAGGAGCTGCCGTTTCACGGGGTACTTTGTATGCCTTCCTTAACATCTGTCATTTGTGACCAATGCCACTGAATGCAGTTATCCAATAAGATGCCAAACTGTCAGCATTTCATTAAAATATGCTGCAGGGAGTAGTTCAGTAAACTACTTAGCATGCCAAATGCATAGTATATGCCAATGTATTTATCCTATAATGTTCTTAAGAGCTGCAAGCCTCTGTTCATTGGGAGTAATCAATTCCATTTTCATATGCAGTAGACCTTGAACCCTGCTCTGCACTCACATTGCAACAGTTTAATTTTTTCAAGGGACTATCAGAGTAAGTAGATGCAGTACCTCTACCAGGAGGTTTGGCAGTAAGCTTTATTGATATTTTGGGCTAAAAAGGCCCCACAGATCTCTGCACACTGTGGGAAGGATCTAAAAATACATAATAAAAGCATGATTAGTACGGCACGCAACAAGGTGAGGATTACATGCTGCTGAACAGAAATAAAGTCTTGACAATGTAAAAGTAACAAAGCCAAATAAAGTAATTCAGCAACAAGTGTATTAAGCTCAGCCTTAGTGCAATATGAAATAAAGAACAGTTATATTTTTAGAGGAGCTGAAAGAATCTACCCCAGTGACTGGTATTAATAGTTCAAGGAGACCTTCAGTCTTCTGTTCAACCTTTGGATTGCCTCATTAGACATGATCAGTCTCAGGGACATGCAAATCCCATGTGTCAAACAGCACTGGTTTTCATACACTCAGTGACCTTTCTCATCTCTTGTAGCCCTTCTTTCCTTTCTGTCTGCCTATCCCAAAGCGCTTACAGAGACACTGTTCCCAGGTAATTACTTGTTGGGCAGCTCTCCCACAGCTGAAATAGGGTCTGTCCTCTGATTGTGAAAGCTGGGCTGCACTTTGTCAAGCCAGGACTTGTGTACATCTTCAGCAACCCTCCACGACCTCTCTCCGTGGGAAGCCTGGCTCCTGAACCTTGCGGTTTTCATCTTTACTCGGTATAAGGTGCTGCCAAACAGTTGTAGTCAAACCCCGAGGCCAGCAAAGGAGCATCAGCATGTTCCTGACCCTCATGCCCTTAACCCTTCCCATCCCTGGCGACGGAATCCAGCGCCCCATTGCCCACATCTCTTGCTAGGGCAGGCAGAAAATGTCCGTGATATCACATATCTCTTTAAATCCTAAAATGCCACTCTGGCTCTATAGCAACACTAACAGGCATCATCTGTTTTGTTTTTTTTTTTTATAGCTGGGAGGCTCACAGAGGCCCTTCTGCAGTGTTTTGCAGCTACAGTTAAACAATTTAAACCTAGAAATGAGTCTGAGGTAAAATCTCATCTGTTACACCTCTGCTCCCAGATCATGCTCCTGGGGGCTTTATTTCAGATCTCAGTGAGATCTACAGGAGCTTTACGACCTTGAAATTCAGGCTGCATATTAGGATCCCAAAAGAGGATGTGGAAACCCAGCTCTAAGCTCCAAAAATCAATAAAATAGGACATGTAGAACACACCAACACACCGAGACTTGCAGAGACTGTGTATACATACAAACATCCTCATAAAATCAGACAAGAGTTTACCCCAAAATGAGTGCCTCCTCAGGATGAGCTTGCTGAAGGGGAAGGTGTGGGGAGGAGTGGAAGGAAAGAAGGGAGGAAGCAAAGGAATAAATTCAATTTAAGTGTGCACAGAAAGAGCAAGGAAACCCATAAACATATCCAGAGTGATAAAAGGTAACTGAAGCAAGGGGCTTTTAAAGATGTGAAACCCCCCCTTCGCTGTCAAGCAGAGCTGAAGACAAATAAAGACTTATCATCTGGGTGAGACAGTTTGCTGCGTGCTTGTCCCGCCCGGCGCTGCTGTCTATTCCCCTGAGGCAAAAGGGCTTGTTTGCTGCTGCAGAAAAGATAGTGCTACCTGGAAAGCAGCTTCTGTGCTGCTGCATATCCCTGAGGTATATGGAATAAAAGGTGCTCTTTAATTATACAGAGGGTTCAGACTCGCCAGACTGCGTGCAGCAGGCCAGATGCTCACAGTGTTTGCTGCTTTGCCCATGTCTACAACATCCAAGCCCAAATCATGGGTATTTATTATGGCTTTTCTCCCTCTCCTGCCCCTGTGTTTTGGATGCGCTGGCCTGGCCCTGCAGCCGGAGGGTATACAGGAGAGTGGTACCTTGTGGGGCACCACAGCCCCTTCCCCGAGCTGAGAGCACAGGCTCAGACCTCAGTTGTTTGGGGGAAGAATATTTGAGCGGTCAGCTCATATTACTGTCTTAATCCCAGCAGAAACATCATGAATAAATTCTTCTCCTTCTGCATTATGTAAATAATTTTCTGGGCTGTGTCAGCTCTTCTGCGAGTGAGAGCTTGTTTTAATCACTTGAGAGAGGGTCTGACTGACACAGGCAGATCTGCTGAATATAGGAGAGCGTAGTCTGGTAGAGTTGCTTTTCAGAGCAAAGTTTTCAGACTTTTTATTTTATTTCCACCTGCTATTGTGTTTCATACCTTCAATACAGCAAACATGACAAAGAGTCAATGCCTGGAGAAGTAAAGGCTGCATCAGCCTAAGAATGCATTCGAAGGGCTGTGCTCACTTCACAAATATTACAGGACCACAGTGAAACTTTGGTCATACACTTCCTGGGCAGTTTTTAACAGGGGCATTGATACTTGGCAGTTACATTTAACTGGTAAAGTTTTGCTGATAATCATACAGCCTGTTAGGGCAATTGGTTGCTTATAAACATGCTGCTTGCCGGTGTGTCTATGATACTGTATAACATGTGGTTCCCATGTCTTTAGTACAGTAATACATTCCTTCTTCCCTCTTTTCTTTCCTCCTCTCTTCTCCTCCCTCCCTCTCTCCTTCCCTCCCTCCCTTCTTCCCTCCCCCTTCCTTCCTGCCTTCCTGCCTTCCTCTTCCTTCCCTCTCTTCCTCCCTCCCTCCCTCCCTCCCTCCCTCTCCCTTCCTTCCTGCCTTCCTGCCTCCCTCTCCCTTCCCTCTCTTCCTCCCTGCCTCCCTCTCCCTTCCTTCCTTCCTGCCTTCCTTCCTGCCTTCCTGCCTTCCTTCCCTCTCTCCCTCCCTTCTTCCGTGTTCCCTCTCTCCCTCTGCCCCTGTGATGTGCTGACACAGGTACCGGTTGCTGGAGGTCCACGGCGAGCTGGCCGACTTTGTGAGTTTGGCTTCATTTTATGTATTGCTACTGGAAAGGCATGCGAAGGCTGGTGATAGACTCTCCTCCCTTTTTAAACTGCTTTCCCCATTAGCGATGGCTACAGTTGCCAACAGGCTGTACTGCAGTCAGAAGGGGAAGGGCAATCATGGTGCAGCTGGGAACATCACCATTTCTTGCAGAAACGTTGGTCCCAGAAGAAAGGACAGGGTCTAGCAACTTATTTGAGTTTGTCACCTACAGCTTCTGATGGGCAGGACTTGAAAAACCTATGAAAGTTTTGGCAAAAAAAAGAAGAAAGGGGACATGCTTTTGCAGTGAGATTTTGTGGCATGCCCCTTCTCCCGCTGCTTTTTTAATTAGTTTTGCTTCTACCCAGCAAGGAGGTTAATGAGAGCCTCTTTCTTTCTGTTTTGTTTTCTATTTTTTTGTTGGATTTTTTTTTTTTAATTGTGCCTGTCGTCAGTGCAGGAAACAATTTGCTGTGCTCTTTTTTTTTTTCTTCTTCTTTTTTTTGTAGCTTTTACCAGTTTCACAGGCTCTGACTTTTTTCCAGTGGGTCAACTACACTTTTCATGTCTTGGGGAAGAAGGACGTGAGAGAACACAACTGGCGCTGATGGGGCTGGTAGTGGCATGTGGTGGGGGCCAGTCTCTGAAACTGTGGCTCCTCTGGTCCAGCCAGCCAGCCCTGCTTGACATTTGTTCACCACCTAGCAATGTTTCAGTAGCTTGCAACGAATTTATTTACTGGCGGGTGTCCCAGGGAGGCAGACATGGCATTTATCAGGTGACAGCAAACTCTGCTACCCTTGCCAGTAAATTGAAGAGCCACTGCTGTATTAGGAAAAAGATATTATATACAGAGCGCCTATTAATAGTCTTATCTCTGTCTACAGTGAATAGGTGTGAAATGCTCAGGCTTCTACCCAAACTGCAAATTCAAAGTGCTGTTCAGGTTGAGCAGACCACAAGGCAGAAAACCAGTTTCATGCAAGCTCCTAATGCAATGTAACTCTGCAACTGAAGCTCCAGGTGATAAAGATTGCTCCTGAGCACATCCATCAGTTCCTGCGCTGCCTGACATTGCTGTCCTTGTCCAAGTGATGGCTGTTCCCTTTTAATTGATTTTCTCCCCTGTATCACAGGTTGGAGGATCTGGTTGTTCCCCAGGAGGTGGGTTTTGCCCTCCTACTGACAGACGCTGCCTGTGCCCTTCTCTGACCCAAACCTCCTTCCTACCTGCTTTGTATTCCAGTTCAATCTCCAGTGTTAGTGGCACTAAATGCTGTCTAGCCATCCGTCACAAGGCATTCAGGGCATCCATTATGATATGATTCATTTGATCAATCTATGTGCGTTATTAGTCTTCCCTTACTGCAGGCTGAAGTAGCCCTGGTTTGTAAGGTCTCTGTTCTTTTCAAAGCTGGCTTTACTATCATTGCATTTTCTGCTGTACCTGCTTGCTTGCTTGCTTGCTTGCTTGCTTCTTAGTGCTTTGCATGGTGTTATCTGTCTTCATATCTTCTTAAATGTGCCATTGGTCCTGGAAAATGTCTATTGGGGGTTAATATGTGGTCAATCACATATTGTATTCTCAGTTTCTTGAAAGCCTGCTTTGGAATACAGTTCATCCCTTCACCAGGCTGAAGGGGTTAAATACACAAATCTTGTTCTTCTTGCTCTCCTGCCACCAAAAAAATGAATTTGGATCCTTAAAAGAACAGGAAAGAACAGGCTGTGATTTTTCAACCTTGTGCTTTGTAGTCTTGCGCTAAACAAATTCCACCTGGTTTCCCCACTGAGCATCCCGACACTGCCGTATGAGCGCGGTGTGCAGCTCTTGAACGCGTTTGTGCATCCTTGCAGGTTACCTATTCTTCAAGGTTGGTTCCGTTTTTCCCCTCAGATACAGCAGGAGATTTCATGAGATTAAAACACATCTGTGCCCAGACAGCGCACCAGGGAGGGACAAGGTGCAGGAAGCTTCTATTTCCAGCCCAGATATTGTTACCAAGGAGGGGACAACAAAAATAAGTGATGGCACTACAAGAGTTTGACAAGGAGATGAGCTGACCCAAGGCAGCACATGGGACCACTTTGAGTCAGGGACACCAAATCCTGGCCATTGACTGGGATCCCCAGTTGCACCATAAGAGTAAAAGAGAATGAATATGACACCAAACTGTCCTGTGTCTGCTACCAAGCCCTGCTTGCTTCCTCCACAGCAAGGAAGACATAGTCACCCAGCAACTCCCACACCTGCCAAAGTGAAATGGCTCTGGGAGCCTCTGCTCAAACTGCATTCCCCCTTCCAGTACACAGCAGCTCTAATTCATGCTCCTAAGCAGTTACAGCAAGGGATGGACAAGCCCACATCATCTCCAATTTGTTAGAAAAAACCTTTGGGTTATTTTCTCTTAAAGCAGGGCAGAATAGTCAAAGGCCAGTAGGTTCTGTTGTATTCAGGGTTAAATCAGTCTGACACTGGTTTGATTTAGCTACTGACAACTGACTTACAAGTGTGGCCAAATGTCAACAAGCAGTAATTTTTTTATGGGGCATTTTTATTCTGTATTTTCATTTGGCAAAAAAAATCTTGATAACCAGTGATCCCAGATATTTCAATAACTGTGTGATTTGTTTTGGCTATTGAGAGCTAGCTTGCCCCCTCCCTGCAATGCAGAATCAGTGCTGTGGCATTTTTATCCACCCATGAGCAGAAGGAACATTAGGTCCTTTTGCCTTCATCGCACAGAAAGCAACTGCATTTTACGTTTTATACAAGAGGTGCAAGCTGCAACAATAGAACTGAAAGTGAAGAAGCTGGGAATAAAAGGCAAGTACATCTAAGGAAAAAAGGCAGTGGGAATACACAGAAAACTTCTGCTTGGCTGCTCTGGTGGCTCCTCTCCCCAGCAGTGCCCTTTCTAATCACAGCACACTGTGCATGCTCGCATTGCTTTCCTCACCAACGATTTCATCCAGGCCATCAAATTAGCCAGGAGAGGCAGCGTGGGTAAATGAATAGCAACCAGACTGTTTGGTAAGTCTCGGCTCTGCCACAAATTCACTCTTCATCTCCTATCTTGCTTCCTTTCCCATCATTGTCATCTTTGTTCCTGCGATACCGTCTAGGGTCCAGGTGCTTGTTTAGGCATCTGTAAGTCACATCCTTAAGACTGCCACCACAAGGTACTGTTTTTCATGCAACATAGCCATGCATCTCAGTAAGTTGCGCCCTCAGTAAGTTTGCAGACAACACC
>VWZL01001218.1:11190-21274 GCA_013396915.1 Stercorarius parasiticus
TTGAATCCCCATCCCTAGAGGTATTTAAGAAACGTGTAGATTTGGCACTTCAGGGCATGCTCTAGTGGCAGAGATTGTAGTGGGTTTTTTTGTGTGTGTGTGTATGGTTGGACTCGATGATCTCAAAGGTTCTTTCTAACTATGAAGATTCTTTGATTCTATGATTCTGTGAGTCTATGATTCTATGACCTGGACACGCTGCCGTTCAGGTCAGCGCTGTCCCCGGCCGCCACCCATGCACACCGAGTCTTCCCAGGGAACCTGAGAGGTCATCTAGTCTGTCCTCCCACCCCTGCCAACCTGATCTTCAATATCTTGTACTAAGTATGTGCGAAGTGTAATGTAAGGGAAAGCTGGTCTGAACTGGACCCAATGGATGCTGCCCCATCCATTGGGGCAGTGATAAAGTGGTAAACAATAGTAACGAGAGTATGGCCCACATGCCAGGGTTAAAAACATAGAAGAGAATAGTTCATTTTATTACTGTTGTAGGTCAAGTTGTGGATTTAGGTATATAAACTTGGTCAGTCTTTGAATGCCATGGTTGTGACTGCCAATAATGAGCACAGAAGCTACCTGTTTTCAGCTGCTGCAGCTTCACTCTCTTAAAAGAGAAAAAAATGTTAAAAAAAAAGGAAGAAAAATTGTAGCTTGAATATGACACCGCATTTAGCAGTTTTCTTTCCCTTTTCAGTTGATTAAGTGGCCTCCTCTATTAAAAAACTCTCAATAAGACAGTGAGAGGTATTAGCAGCTCATGAGAATCTGTGGTTGGCAAATAGAATTACGACTCTGAAAAGAAATACTGTAGATATCATACCGCGAGTAAGTGGCATGGCAGTAGAAGTAGGTTAAAATACTATATTATTTTAGCAGATGAATTCCTAGAAGACGCTCGGGAAAGCTGTCACAACCTGACTGAGGTCATCACTGAGCAATACCTGCAGAAAGACAGTAATATATCCCCTGTACAGCTGTGAAATCTGTAAGCAACTTTCTTGCATTTAATGTGCTCTGTCCTGAGCTCCAGCAATGCCTTGTTTAAGGTAGGCAGAGTGTTCCCTCTGTGTGACCACAGTCCCGGCTTGGAAAGGTTCCCCTTGTCTTCCATGGATGACAACCTTCATTCAAAAGGCACTAAACTCACATTAATCTTCCCTTATTCTAGTGCCTGCTCCTTCGCATACTAAAATCCTCTTTTGGCTGGTTCAGTTGGTGATGAGAGCACGTAGCACCTCTTCCAGATGACAGTATCTGTAGCACACACACAGCCCCCTCCACCCCGAGAATGCTGAAATCAACCCAAGTGCCAGAGCTGCTCTTTAAAATATTAAATACACAAATATTTTACAAATAGTATTTTAGCTGTGAATAATAACCTGGTAGTGCCTGGGAGAGGCAGACAATTTACATCCTCCCTTTCCATATGAGCTGTTTTGCTGTGACTTCCAGATGCCAAATAAATTATTAATCAAGTCTGAAAAATACACTGGAGCCTTCCTGAGAGGAAGGGTGTCGTGGTTTTGGCCGTATTGGCCAATCAAAATGACAGATGGCCCCCCCCCGCCTCGTCCTCAGAGAGGAGAGGAAGAGATAAGGAGATTTACGAGTTTAGAAAAAGAACTAAACTACTTTAATGAAAATAATAGTAAATAAGAAAATAGTAAAAAATAATAATAGAATAAAATAAAATTAAAAAAAAGTATACAATATATACAAAACCGTATCCAGCTCCCAGGATGACGATTGCGTCACCAGCAGACACAGGGAAAGTCCCAGACTGGAGTCAGCAACGGACAGGAGCTGAATTCTGGAACTAGAGTCAGGAATGCTCAGATCAGGATCAAAGGCAGACGAACAGACAAGGTCCTCCTCAGACGTCGGCCATTGAAGAAGAAATGAGCCAGAGCCACCTTGCCCCTTTGATCCCTTAGCTTTTATACTGAGCGTGATGCAGATGGGATGGAATACCCTGTTGGTCAGTTTTGGGTCACCTGTCCCATCCTCCTCCCTGCAGGTGGGACCCTTCTACGCTTCTCCGCTTCCGACCCTCTAACGGGCAAATAGTGAAGTTAGCTGACCTTGGTTGTTATAGCAATAAGTATAAGCAAGAGCCTCCATGCATACCATCCCTTGGTATAATCAGGTCTTATCACCCTGAGAGCAAACAGTTTCTGAACATTATGCTGTTAATTTCAGACTTTAGTAAGTAAGAAGAGGCCCAGCTAAAAACTAAAATTACAAATCAGAAAATTGGTTCTGTTTTACCTCAAACCAGGACAAAGCGTGATGACCAGATGGATTTGGCATGTAAGTCACATTGCCACTAAATAACTGATCAACATCTTTTGGCATCATTTTACTGTGTTCAGAGTTTAGCTGTCTAACTTGGAATATGTTGCAGGCGTGCACTAATTCCTCCTTTTTCGGTGCCACGACTGGTGATGTACATTTGCCCTGGGGTGGGTATAGTGACCTGTGTGGACACAATCTACAGGGCAGATGGCAGAACTGCACAGGATGCTGGTGGAGCATTAGAAAGCACAGGAGAAAAATCTGGGGGATCTTTGTGTTTTGGGGCTGTTTTTTTTTTCCATTTGAGCTGTGATTAATGTCTGTGTCAAGACATCACAAACCAAAGGATGCAGTTTGTGAACACCCCTGCATCGACTTCAGGACAAGGTGGTAGAGAAAAGAAGAAATTTATGGAATTTTCATGACTTTTTCCCAGCTTACTTTTGCAGCATCACAGGCACTTGGCCAATGTATTTCTTTCTTAGCACAAGGCAGAGAACACAGAATAGGAGACAACACAGAACAGACACATCAGTTGGACTGTTAATGTATGCCCTGAGTTAGTGGAGGGCTCTTGTTTTCAAAAGAAGCGGACTCCAAGAGCCTTGCTGCATAAGCAAATCCACCAGAATGAAGACACTGATCAACCACTGGTCAACCAAGTGACGTTGTCAAAGTCTCTCCTAACAAAAGACAATTTGAGTGCCTTGCTTTCTGGCTATAGGCTAAGACAGAAAAAAACCGTTATTGTGTCTCAGGCACTATTGGTTTTTGGGCCATACATTGTGCCCTAACATTACCATTAGAAACCTGTCTGAGCCATAGCTGTGGAGTTGGGTGCTCATGTCTCTATAATCCTGGTCTCTACCCAGAAAGCCCAGGCCTTTAAAGCACGGCTGAGAGAACTGATGGTAAGTACTGCTAAACACAAACGGGACTTTGGTGGTCTCCAGAAACACGGCCCTGGAGTTCCTCTGCTGCTAGTCCAGCGTCAAAGGGAGCAGAGGCTACAACAGTTGTGCAGAGATCACTCTTCTGTGGTACAGAGAGGGAGAGAGGGGGAAAAAAGTGCTTCCCCTGCTGATTCTGCTGCTGCTTTCTTTTGAAACACACTTAGATTGATCTCTTAAGTGTCCAATTCTACCCTGAGTGTTTTATATCAATAGAAATGCATTGCTGCAACCAGAATGCACACCGGACAACCCACAAATACATTCACACACAACATATCTTCAGATGCATAATGCTATTTCTTCACTCTGGACTGGCCAGAAGGCAAAGCTTTTGGAATATTGCCAGAAGAGGAGATGACGCGTGCTGAAGAGGCCCCACGTTGGGCACAGAAAAGGACTATCGTCGTTTAATCCCTGCCAGCAACTAGGACCGTGCAGCTGTTCGCTCACTTCCCACCCACCCCCAGTAGGGTAGGGAGAAGAGGGAGAAAAAGGAGCAAAAAAACCCTTTGTGGGTTGGGGTAAAGACAGTTTAATAGAACAGTAACAGAAGAGAGAAAAAAAAAATGGTAAAAGAATATACAAAATGAAGTGATGCAATGCAATTGGTCTCACCACCTGATCGATTGCCCAGCCCTGTCTCCAGCTCCCAGTATGTCAGAATCACCTCTTGGCACCCCGCTTAGTGATAACAAATCAGGCTCAGCTGCTATGATCCGGAGCCAGTGAGCGTCCTTGGTACGCACCTTGCTGCCAACCCATCTTCTATTAATCCAAGGGTTCACATGTATGTGTGTATTCGTAGTGCCTCATTTCCTAATGAAGTGAGTCATTAGGAATTCAGCCAGATGAAATGCCAGCAAAACAGTACCCATTAATTTTCTTGCTCCTTTTTCCAATAGGAGCACGGAATAGTGCATCTTTCTTCACTGCGACCATCACCTTGTTGTGTTAGGTGCTGTATAAAAGCCAGTGCAAAAAGCCTCTGTCTCAAAAAAATAACAAGCTATGTATAAATTAAGAGGCAACACATGGTAGAGTGAAACGGCAATATTAGGCTGTCAGGAAGGGTCTTGGTGCACGGCTGCTAGCTCATTGTTAAGGTTTCTGTGGGCATAAGAGCAAAAGAGACAGTTATACAATTCATTGTTTATAGCATAAATATAAATAGTTGGTGATGATGAAGGAGCCCCTGAGACCTTGCAAACTAAATCGCACTGAAAATGACCCTCTGTGAGGACCATGAAGACTTGCAAAAGCTTGTGCCATGTATTCTGATCCCTTTCTTTAAACAGAAGCATATCTTCCTAATTAATGATGGATGGTATTAATATAATGAAAGACTTTTATATCTTCAAACTCAATTCTGCCCAGGCGGCTTTGATACATAGGAGTATATATCGAGACCAACACACACCTTTACAGTGAGTGAAGACACCAAATCTCTCTCTTGTACAAGAGTGTCTGCTGATTTGATCATTACTCCCAGCAAGCAGCCAAGCAATGGAAGAAATATTATAGAATCATAGAATCATAGACTCTTCATGGTTGGAAAGGACCTTTGAGATCATCGAGTCCAACCATACACACACAAAAAAACCCCCCTACAATCTCTGCCACTAGAGCATGCCCTGAAGTGCCAAATCTACACGTTTCTTAAATACCTCTAGGGATGGGGACTCAACCACCTCCCTGGGCAGGCTGTGCCAGTGCCTGACCACTCTTGCAGTAAAGGAATTCTTCCTAAGATCTCATCTAAACCTCCCCTGCCCCAACTTCAGACCGTTTCCTCTGGTCCTGTCATTATTCACTTGGGAGAAGAGGCCAACACCCACCTCTCTACAACCTCCTTTCAGGTAGCTGTAGAGGGCAATGAGGTCTCCCCTCAGCCTCCTCTTCTCCAAACTAAACATTCCCAGTTCCCTCAGCCTCTCCTCATATGGCTTGGTCTCCAGACCCCTCACCAGCTTCGTAGCTCTCCTCTGGACCCGGTCCAGCACTTCAATGATGTCCCTCTTGTACAGAGGGGCCCAGAACTGAACACAGTTCAGTTCACATTAGAAACAGTTCACATTAGAAACAAGGCAACATGAATCACTAGAAGACAAATTAAAATTGAAAGTTTGGGTTTTCCCTTTATCTTTCTCCTCCTTTTTTCTTTCACTCACTTTATTTCAGGGATGTGAAAAAGAGAAGGTTTCATCAGCCAAACAGAAGACATCTCTGGTGCTTGCAAAGACACTGTGGGTCACAGCAGCTGGTGGGACCATCCCCTTCAGGATGTGCAAGGGGAGCTAAACACAGGGAAGGCTCTTCATCCTGTATTCATATCTGCAGTACACCATGTTTGCTATGGGCATATTATCATGTTCTGTATCATCCACAATGATCTTCCAAGAGATACTGTCCTGTATCATAGTAGGCATAAAGGACATTCGTTTTTCATGTGATCAGAAGTACAAAAACATCATTCAAAATGGATCATGAGCCACCTATTTGTGAAATCAATGCTAGCATGTCATTCAAATTTTTGTTTTGTTTAGGTGATTAATTTGCCTATATTACATGGTATACAGGTATGATAAACAATGAGTTCTCTCTCTTCACAGAATCGCAGAATGTTAGGGGTTGGAAGGGACCTCTGGAGATCATCCAGTCCAACCCCCCTGCCAGAGCAGGGTCACCTAAAGCAGGTTGCACAGGAACGCGTCCAGGCAATATTATTTTCTGATCATGATATTTTCTAAGAAGTCTATAGATCAACACATGTGACATATAAATGTGCTACCAGAAATAAACAGAGGGAGAGACTTCCTGAACAGAAATTTCTTGGCCATTCCTATTTCATGGAATACGATACTCCAAAAAGCTGGTGATTGAACCTGATTGAGAATGCTAAAAAAAAAAAAAAAGAGAGAGAGAGAGAAATTCAAATTTTTAGGCATCTCAAAGGCCATGGAAGTGAGTCCTGAGAACAGGACGAGATGCGAGCTTGAAGAGGCTCTGGTTATGTGCTGACATTGCTGACAAGCAAGGTTAGAGTTGCAAGCTGCAATATTGGCATCTTTTTATGATGACTTTTTTTCATATGGTATAAAAAATTCTGGGAAATATAGCTGATAAATAAAAGCATAATAGTAAGCAAATACTTCCTATAACTCCTCACACAAAGAATAGCAGTGTTGCAGAAGCTGCAAAGAAAATATGTGGCAACATTTTTCAGAACAAACGTGGTACACAGGCATGAATTTAGTAGGATGAGTTACGGGGTCTTAAACCTCACCTTCTTCTTCCCTCTCTCCAGCAGCATCGTTTGCCTGCATGAGCTTGCTCTGGACCAGGGCACATGGGCAGCCCTCCTCCCTTTCAGTGCCTCTCAGCACACATGATAAATGGGCTTTGGCCCATTGAAGCAAATGTAAAAACCCTCATTTCAAGGTGATTTGGACTGAGTCACTTGACTGTCTTTGCAACAGAGTTCTCCCTGAGGGGCTTCACAAAGGAATGGTATCTGTCATTGCCCCTCTGCTCTTATCTGCATGTTGAACCAAATTCCACTAATGCATAGACACGCACCCTTGGAATTCTCCATATCCAAGTTTTTCAAGGAAATGCAGTCCTGTGTGTTCCACAGACTTGCCTACTTGCCTACAGGTTTTGAGCAGAATTGATTCAGATCTAAACTGAAGGCTCTCCCTGTGCCTATTAATCACCTTTCCTCACACAGCATTTTTGCAGCTGCCACCACATACACTCCTTGGGCACCAATCCAGTGTTTCGCACCTCCCAAAGTCGCGCCATAATCACTAGCGCTGATTTTTTATCCTAGGTAGTAGGACAAATCTTCTAGGGCAGCTATAAATGATAACTAACTTATGCTATTACCCTGACACTTCGCTGCACTCTTAGTCAGTTGGCTAATTTAAATTATAAAGATACTTAAGTAATACTCAGATCAATCAATTTTATGCCCAAGATATTATTTATATCTTTTCATAGACAATAAAACCAGAAGGAGACACTGTGATATCTATTCTGACCCCTGCAGAACGCTGTGGGTCAAGACCTGAGCCCTGTAAGAACGACACTGTATCTTGTACAAAACCATTCTGTGTTTGCAGTGGTGGGTAACGTAACTGCAAGCCTTGCGAAGCTGCTCCAATGTTACTCAGGAGAGCGGCTAAGATCAGATGGTTTTGTGTGAAAAAAATCCTTTTGAATTTGTAATTACTATGTAATTTGAAACATCTGTAAAAAGAAAGATAAAAGGGAAGCATTCACATGCATGGGGAGTAGCGTATAAAGAATGCAGGTTTCCTTTTATATCCCTATTACTGTGTTTGATCCTCTCCAGCTTCTATAATTGCCCTCCATGTGATTATCTTCAGCACAATACAACATTTTTTAAGTCAGTGCAGACTAAAATTGTATTGTAATACAGTGGCTGCTTTGTCTCCAGTAAGTCTTCAGTAAATTTGTGTTCAGCAGCAGCGCTATTTGGTAAATAATATAAACCCATGACAGGTTTGCTCAAGGCAGGAAAAGCCTCAGGGTGACTGAGGTGTAAGAAATAGCTCTGAATGAGCAATTCAAATGGAGGAGGTATTTAAATAATTAACTTCCTTTTGATAGGATTTTCCTGCTGTAGTGGCAGGAAGGATAAACAATTAACAACTGAAACGCTCTTTTTTTGCCTGAGCTGTCCCCGACTGTATGAAATAACGGGCTTTACTCCAGGAGGGGAATGGCACACTGACTATCCTCACTGCTGAAGAAGACCTTCCTTTACAAAGAGGGAGGAAAGGGGAGGTAAAGGAGCTGTAGGCTCCGTGCATGGAAGGGAGTGGGGTGAGTTGGGCTGTCTTCCTAAGGCTTACCATTTCCCCTTGGTGCTGAGGCAGAAGTGGCAGTGAAGCGTAGGGCTGTGCCCAGCAGGACCGCTTTGGGCAGAGGGAGCCCATGCAGGGAGGTACCGCCACCGAGGACAGGGTGACACCATGGCACCTTCACCACCTATGAGCTGACACCTGCCTGTGCCAGCCATCGCGCTCAGCCTCTGCTGCGCCGCTTCCAGACCAACCCAGGGCAATCTAGTCTTCTAAGAGCATGGCTGGAGCAGGAGCTGGAGGTCTTTCAGACAGAACGATGAAGTAAATGGAAATGAAAAGGGGGAAGAAGTAGGTGGATGGCTCAGCTGCAATGTCAACAAGCTTCCCAAAACTTACCCAGTGCAACCGATAACAAGAGGCGGCAGCAGCAGCCTCCAGTGCTGGCCTGCCTACCTGGTCGGTCACGGTGCGCGTGGGTGTTAGTCACACCTCTGCTGCAGAAGGCCACGAACATCAGACAGTATTCGCTTATGCAAATAGGAGATATCCATCCCCCTTAAATACAAATTGTGTGGAACTGTGGGATATCATCCAAAAATTGGATAAGCCCAAAACCTGTCTTTTGAATTGTCTTCTGCTTGATTTGAAACTGGGGGAGGAGCACTAGGCTGTGCAGCAAATGCCTTTTGCTGCAGAGACCTACGGAAAAACCATCCCGTGACCCTTTTATACAAATGAAACCACATGGCAATACCCAGCATTTTCTTCTAACACTGTTAATTAAGAAACTGTTTTGACCATTCACTGGGTACTACTTCAAAAAATAATCCTCATCTCTTATAAATGCCAAGCTGAGGACTATTAATATCTTCAGTTTACTGTTGCTACCTAACTCAATTTCATCCTTATCATTTGCTTTTGGGAATTTGCTTAAAAAAAAAACAGGAAAAGAATGAAGTATATTAAGGCACATTGTAGCGAATAAGGTTAAAAAAACATAATAAAATGTATTGATGAGAAATGCAGACCACGTATGTGTTTGCAGTCAAATGGCTAGCAGTATATAACTGAATGGTAGTCCTGGTTTCTTTAATACTGCATTTACAGCAGTCATTACAGAAAAGCAAACGCATGCACGCATGCACACATGCACAAACATACACACATACACCCTCCTTCACACCCCCCTCCCCCCCCCAAATCACCCTCTGAAAATCAGCCCAGTCTAAAGGAACTGGAGCTAAAGTCTGGGGCAGTCCAAGAGAAGAGTAAACCGTATGAACTCTCTGAGCTTGCCAAATCTTGATGGTGCTTTTCTGGCACCATTCTGGATGGTCTCTGTCTGACTGTGACAGAATACTTTTTCAACAGTGTTTCCGACTTATTTCACAACTTCAAAAAAGGATATTCTGTGCAAAAATGGAGAGAATTCTACCTTGTTTTCTGTGAAATCTGGAAGACTGTAAATCTAGAAAGGGAAAGTAAATCTGGAAGGGGAAATTATTTTTGGTCATCTTCCAGGAGAGGGACATACTTAGCTCAGCCCTGTCCAAGAGACCTTCATACAGTTATGACTGAATCCTTCCCCAGAGAGGAAGAGAAGAAGCAGGACCAGGGTCTAAAGACCCAGAAAGGATGGCACATGCAGCCATGAGCAAGGAAGGGATGATGGGTGGCTGAGGTCTATGGGGGAGGAAGAAGGAAGGGAGAGAAGGTAGGTCTCCATGCCAGGGACGCAAGGTGGACGAGACGGAGGAGACAGAGGTGTCAGGTGGGACCCCAGGAGCCCCTTTTGCACAGTAAAGAATTGTAGAATCATAGAATCTTCATGGTTGGAAAGGACCTTTGAGATCATCGAGTCCAACCATACACACACAAAAAAAACCCCTACAATCTCTGACATTAGAGCATGCCCTGAAGTGCCAAGTCTACACGTTTCTTAAATACCTCTAGGGATGGGGACTCAACCACCTCCCTGGGCAGGCTGTGCCAGTGCCTGACCACTCT
>VWZL01001218.1:21458-154823 GCA_013396915.1 Stercorarius parasiticus
CCCCCAGGTCCTTTTCTGCTGGGCAGCTTTCTAGCCACTCTTCCCCAAGCCTGTAGCGCTGCTTGGGGTTGTTGTGACCGAAATGCAGGAGCTGGCACTTGGCCTTATTAAACCTCATACAATTGGCCTTGGCCCATTGATCCAGCTTGTCCAGGTCCCTCTGTAGAGCCTTCCTACCCTCAAGCAGATCAACACTCCCACCTAGTTTGCGGGAAGGAGAAGAAGAGAGTAAAGGTCGGTGGTCAGTGAATAGGCAAAACACAGAGTTTCCTGGCAAAGGGACTAGTGTCCCAATGGATGGGGCAGGACAGGCTGTCACGTTTCACTGCAGTGGGTGGTGTGGTTGAACCCACGCGGCTCCCCCTTGGGCGGAATTGTGAGGGTGCTGACAAAGCCCAGTTTTGCAGAATGGCCTGGGTAAAAACAGCTGTTAAGATAGAAAGGTGAGTGCATATAGCATGTGGGAGCAGAATAGAATACCCAAAACTGCCTCCATTTTCCCAAAACTGAGCATGTTAAAGAAGACAGCAGCAACTAGCTCCATCGCCAGGACAGGAGTGAGTGCTGGTGGCCCACGTGGCCTCTGAGGATCTGGTATGCACGTGACTGTGCACACTGTGGGATTAGAGTTTTGGGGTATTAGTTAGAAAGGCTATTTTGAAATTTGTAGATGTTTATTAACATTTCATAGGCATCCAGTGCTGTGGTTTGTCTGTCGTATTACTGATACTGATCCTGCATGTACAGTTCACTGATTGCCAGCTAATTATATGTCATTAAAAAATCTAAAAATTGCTTTAATCCTGATTTGATTTAAACCACATGAGCTGAGCAGTTTTTCCCCTGTGACTGAGGACAGAGGAGCTCTTACAGAAAACAGAAAAGATATAAGGTGCCCCAGCGCTGCCCCAGCTCTCATGCAGGACCTGGCAGGGGCAGCAACGTGGAGCTCCTTGAGCCACGAGTGATCTGCAAGCAGCCTGAGGGCAGGTCCCAGCCTTTGGGGGGATGTCACACAACTCGGGGCGAGGCTGCGAGAAGAAACTGCTGGAAGAAACATTTCTTTCACTGTGCACCCCGTGCTGTGCTCTAGTGAAGACAAATATAGACTTGGTCTAGGAATGCGTTGGGATCCCTGGACTAATCCTGCGTTGGGATGACGGGGGTGAGAAGCCACTTGCTTTGCATTCACATCCATGATCCAGGTGGTGGTCCATTCAGATTATCCAGGGAAATTTATCTCCTCCTTGGGCCTGTATGCAACCCTCTAGTCCAGATGGCAACCCTAGTAAGGCCAATTCCCTTCTCATGAAGGAAGAGGTACCTGTAATGTGCTCAAACTGGCTTCGTGGTAGGTTTTAGTCAGAGCGCGAAGGAAGCTTGCAGGCACGCACTGAAGCATGCAGAGCTTCGATGAGACAAAAAGATGGGTGCTGTTCCAGGGGTTGTGCATGCAGCCCCCTTCGCAGACAATCATCACGTCGCCAGATAAGTTCTCTCCTTTCTTCGGCTGAAATGAGTGAACGTGATGAGCAATCCTGCCCACGCTGTGCCTGAGAGAAGCGTTTCAGTAAACTCTACCCTGTGCTGATGGGACACGACCGGAGAGCCCACTGCGAGAGCTGGCACTGCTCCTCCTGCGCACCTCCTGCAAGCAGCTGCAGGGATTGCTGTGAAGCGAGCAGTCATTTACAAAGTAGGTAAGAAACACCTTTTCCCCCTGGTTTCTGCAGGTTCCCTGAGTCCTCGGGCTAGGAGCACTGTGCAGCTGGCAAACCAGGCGCTGCTGGCTGTAGGGTCCTCGTGCACTGCTCTGACAGCAAGGGCACAGGCGGCGAAACAGCAGAGCAGCCACCAACAGCTCTTTGAGAACCTGCAGAGCCTGTGAGGGAAAGCTCAAAGGAGTTTGTGTCTCTCAAGTGTTTTCTGCTCATTTCATTCTGGTCTGTCACAGCTTGAAAGCAAAGTCTGCACTTTGGTTTGCAGCTCATGAAGGACTGGTTTCACTTTTCCCTTGGGACAAATCTCCGGTTGGGGCAAACGAGCTGGGCTATGCCACATTACAGAGGACCTGGGTTGCTGCACCATCTCCACGGCCTCATAACTCACACTTCACCTTGCTCTTGTCCTACAGCTTTATTGCTGCCAAGCACTTACATGCAGATTACAGGCCGACATTTATAAGGCTACAAGTTGAACACGTGCCTATGTGTCTTTGAATGTGAACACTGCTTCCCCCCGCCCCCACCGACCTGAACCAGGGCTTGGCATTAGAAAGGACGGGAGTTTCCGAGGCATCCCACACAAACCAAGAGTTGAGGAAGGGGGAGAGAGACAGACAGACAAAAGCCACACGCAGAAGGGCATAATGGAAATGTTTGTGACAGTTTGATAATGAATAACTAAGCCTTTGGAAAAAAACTTTTTTACAAGTTGGATGGTGAAAATGGGCTCAGCAATATTTTCCCCTCAGATAAATCACTCAGTGCCTTGGGGTGAGTAACAGTTATGCTCGCTTCTCACCACGCCAAGGGAGATGGGGGAAGGAGGATGTCCTGCTCGCTGGGCTAGGGGCAGGGGAGCGGACTGGGCTATGGAGAGCTGAGACGAGGTGAACATCTGAAAAGTAAATTGTAACTGATCAGGAGGAGCGATAAAGGCAACACGTAGCTCCTGCAGGTTGGCGCTCCTGTCCACAAACGCGGCTTACCTTCTGCAAGCCTGATGTCTGCAGTGTCGAACAGACACTTGTACGTAGTGATGGCTACATGGAGATGGAGAAAGCTCTTGGGCAGCTGTCATCACACACTTCAGACAGAGAGGGGGGAAACGCAAAACTATTAGCTGAGCAATAAGGACTTTTTCTGCTAAGACAGTTCCTTCTCAGTGGTAATGACTGTGGCAATTATGTGAAAAGGGTCATTTGCAAACAGCAAAGCCTGCAGGCTAGATCACCATTAGAACTGACTAAATGGAATTAGTCCCTCGAAAGAGACGCTACAGGCTCTCCTGCAGCTCCCTGGTCCCCTGCGGTGTGGGGATACTCCCATGGACACACAGTGCTCAGTGTGGTGTTGGGACCACTGAGGCCATACACCCATGGGTTTTATGGGAACAGCAGTTGATATCCACAAAGCCGCAACAGGTATCTGTGTCTGATCTGTCCTCCATATAGCCAATAAAGAGAAACAGGGGCCACAGGGCTGCAATCTGTCCTGTCCGTACCTTTCAGAAAGGGTAAAACATGGCGCTGTGCTCTCCAATTTCTCTCATCAGGTAACAACCCTAATGAGTGACAAAGGGAGCCTGCGTTGCACCCACCTGGCCTTTGGACATACAGGCTTAGGGAAAAGCAATAGGACGAGAGGCAATGGTTTTAAACGAGAGCAGGGTAGGTTTAGATTAGACATTAGGAAGAAGTTCTTTACAATGAGGTGGTAAGACACTGGCACAGGTTGCCCAGAGAGGTGGTGGAGGCTCCATCCCTGGAGACATTCAAGGCCAGGCTTGATGAGGCTCTGAGCAACCTGATCTAGTTAAAGATGTTCCTGCTTACTGCAGGGGGATTGCACTAGATGACCTTTAAAGGTCCCTTCCAACCCAACACATTCTATGATTCCGTGATTCTAAAATGAACCTTTTCCTCCTGTCTTGCCTTCCTTTTGAGCTGTGAGAGGGAGCAGGACTCAGTGCAACTGTCAGTATGTCACCTTGTACAAGATGCTATGAAGAAGCATCTACCCAAAGTTCCTGACACCTAGACAGGCAAGACAAAGAGGAGGAGCAGTGCCGGGACCTGCCCACAGAGTGGGTCTGTGGTAGACCAGCACTAGGAATTTCAGGTCAGCGCCTTCTTGATCAGATCCCATACTTTCACCCATTAAGTACACCTGGCTCTCAGGCCTTTTCCCACACTTCAGCAGGTATGGACAGGACATGCAATGTGGCAGGTACCTCCCTGGTTGCAAACATGTGAAGCTGGTAACCCCAAGATACTTGTACCTGGGACTGCAGGGTGCAGCCCTGTCCTAAAGCTTCCCTCATTGGAGGGGCTGAAGAATTCAGCTTTAATATCAGTAACTGCAAATAGTCTAAAATTAGGCCCTAAGCTTATAAAATTATCTGAATAAATAGAATTTATTAGACAACACAAGCTCTCTACTAGAGTACTGCCACAACGAATTTGGAAGAGCTTTGCCCCTCTCCTGCCTGATGCCTTCCCAGAAGCCACAAAAGCACAGCTCAGCTACACCAAGCAGAAGCTGCCACTGCCCCATCCATCCCTGGGGAGTGACAAGCAGAGCCACCTCAGACATGATCTGCCTCTGAAGAAAGTATATTTATTTAAATATTATTCAGGATGTGATTCAGTTGTCTATGCCTAACCATTTGATGTTATTTTGGGCTTCTGTACAGAAATATCTTTTGGGATCCCATACATAAAACAAAATGGAGGAGCCATGCACATCATGTATTGCATGTTCATGTCCATCCACCTGGGTCATACAAGACAGCTGCAGCATGTCCACCTTGGGCCAACACCTGCAGCTGTGCCTGTTCCTCCTTGGAACAGTCATCTGAAAATCTCTGGGGACAGGATGGAGGAGTGAGGGAGAAGAGGGAGATGATAATAGTTCAATAATTTATACAATGAGATTCATGGAATTTGGGGACTAATACATTCTGTGAATAATATTTTCATTAGTTTCCCAACTCCAGCGCTAACAGAAGATATGAATAATGATTGAATCAAACACTTGAATTATATGACAATGCCATTGAACTTTGGAAGCATATATTACATGAAGTGAGGGGACTTTAGTTCTTCCCATCCCTAGTTTGACGTAGGCGTTCTCAAAAATGGTGAAATATGTATTTGACACTTTGGCTTTTCCTCACAGGAAGTTTGCACTCAGATTACCTGACAATACAAGTGAATCAATAACTCACCTGCTGTTTCTCTCCCAGAAAATTGCTAACAATTGCTTTCTTTCAACACTTCAGAAATTACATCCCTAGAGATGACAGACCTCTCATCTTCGCAGTGCCCTCTCGCTGTGGGGCGGCATGTCCTTCTCTCTGGGGGGGAAACTCATTCCTCTGGTGCACTGCAAGCTGCCACTGCCCCGCAGCAGCATGAGCTGACTGCCCCGGCGTCGTGGCAGCTCTCGCTGCAGCAGCTGCAGATGGATCACAGGGGGATACCGGCAAGGCTCTTCCCATACCTCATACCACCCAAATCTCCTCACCATTGGAGGTGCCTGCTGAATGTGGTCTCTGGACAAAAGGGCAAAAGGAGGATAAAGTGGTCCCTCTGAAGTTTGGCCATGAAATCCAAGCTGCAGTCAGATGGGCTTCTACAGGGTTTCTGCTGCTGTTCCCCAAGCCTCGATGGGCAGAGCCACTGACTTTAGTACATGGTAGCTAAGGGATTGTTTCCAGAACGCATGCAGAAGTACTTCCTAATAAAATCAGAATGACCTAAGACTTTATTACATGGGTAGATTTTAGCCTAAAATTAATTATAATGTCCTCTTGTCTTTGGCTTAACAGAGGAGCTGGTGGAGAGTCAATGGATGTTTCCCATCCAGTCTAAGAAGCTGTGGTTGAACAATAACATGTCTGTTATATTACCAGCCAGAGCAGATTTAATAACTCCAAACAACATGGAACCTACTGCATCTCCTGCTATACTGTGAATAAGGTTCATTTCTGAAACTAAAAGATAACAGGAGTTCCTGTTATCAGTTCACTGACACCAGGTACACCACACCCTTTGACATCAGTGGTGAAAGAACATGCTAAAGGAAAAGAAAAACAGCCAATAATTTCCACCCTCCAAAATTCATAATCTAACCGATAACTGAGCTTGCTGCAAGGGACTGACTGCCATTCATCAGCTAAATGTCGAATTCATCAGTTCCTGGAGGGCTTCTACTCAGTCAAAAATGAACATGGTTCATACACATATTTAATTCTAACTTTGAAAGTAGAGAGGAATTTAACAGAACATTAGAGAGTGATGAATAAATTATAATGGCATTAATGAGGCTGATGCTTATATCTAAAGGGAAAAGTCCCAGAGGGTTCAGGGAGCTCCGAAGTTGCTAATAAGTTATTAATTTTGGAGTTGCTAGTAGATAACAAATTAAACATGCTAAATATGAGTATGCACTGTGATTTCTGCTGCAGAAGACTAAGTCTTTTGGCATATTATATTATGGGGTATCATTTATAAGGCCAGAGAAGTAATTATTCTTTTTTATGTGTCTTTAGGAAAGATTGCAGTTGGATAGCTGGATGCACTCCTAAGCACTTGACTATGGGAGGATACTGATAAACCAGAAGAAATTTGAGAGATTCCAAATATGTGCAAAGAAAATGATAAAAAGGCTCTGATAAAAAGAGTAGGGAACAAATCCTCTTCAGGAAGATGGAAAGAACTAGATATGAACAGAAAAGAAAGCTGGTGGGAAATTATATGACACTCAGGAGAAAAAGAAGTGCAGAAACAAGTCAAATAGAAGTCACTAGAAAAAAGATCTCTTTACCAAATAAATGTGCAACATTGCCATCACCATCACTTCTTACATTAAATACAAAACACAAGGTGATGAAACAGAACAAAGCTCCCAAAGAGCCAGGACATTTTAAGAATCTGTATGTCCTAAATTTATTAAGTTATGCCCTGAGGCTTCCTGCCTTTACTTCTTGACTTAAGACCATAGCTGGCAAATGTTTGCCTAAGCAAGTATCTTCATGTCCTTGAGGTTTTCAATTCAGTTCAGCAGATTTTGTGCACGTGAATGACCTGATTGATCTGCTCAGGTGTGACACAGCCACTTTGCACTTCACTGCCAACCTGCTGGCAAAGCCAACCCTGTTTCAGCATCACTCCAGCACAGCCATCCCAATGTCAACTTGGTCACACAGAGCAGCAGAACTAGGATAAATTCACACATATTGCATATTTTCTGAGAGGCTGCTGCTGCGGAGAGACACATGCATAGAAAAGAGAGAATGGTGAAGGGAAAGGAGCATGGATGGTCATCAACCTCCTGCCTAATTGAAATAAGAGGTAGTAACTAAAGTTAGAGGAAGCAGAGGCCAGGCTAGGCAGCACACTGTGAACTGCCTTGCACAGCACACCATCACAATACGTGGGTTTAAAAAAAAAAAAAGAAAAGCTGTAATCTGCCTTTATCCTTCTAAGCCCCTGAGTGTGCTGTGGGCCTTTTGACTTTAGCGAGGATTTGAGCCATCACAATAAAAAAAGGTCCTTGAAAATGGAGTATGTGATATTTTACATTCACAAAAAGAATGAAAACATTAAATAACAGCTGAACAGGAATTGCTCCTTACAGAGCTCTTGACATGGTACTGGAGACTCCATCCTCAACTGATGGAGGTGGTGGCATCTTTTTCAGTTAATACCTAATGGATGTACAGGAAAAAAGGAAAGCCCCAAAGCAGCTAAATGAGATGGATTTCTGGAGAGCTTTCTAATATTTGTCTTAAGTGAGGATTTTCTGTCGCATGAACATGACAATATAACTTGAAAGGAAGTATAAGGGAGGATTGTGAAAGATTCATAGTGACCCGAGTCTAAACCGTGTCCTCAGGAACATTTGCCATGAAAACCCAGCTCCTGGGTGGGGACAGGGGGAACCTGACTTTAGAAGACCTGCCCAAAACAGAGAGCACATGCACAGGGGACGTTTGCCTGGCCACCTCAGCCTGTTCCCACCTCACCTGAGTGACTTTGGGGTTGTTCATTTTCCCCAACAGCCCTTCTGCCCTTTGTCTGACAATGTTTCCGTTTGGGCCTTGGCCTTATATGACAAGAAAAAAGTGGAGACACAGAAAAGAAACTGTCAAAGGTTATTCATATCCCAAAATCATGATCATGGCAATGGCAGGATGGTCTGCCTGAAAACACTGACAGACCAGTCTAGGGGCTGCATCGGGCAATGCTCTGTCTCGAAAGAAGAACTGTATGAAGTCACAGGTCCAGAGATTAGCTCAGAATGGAAGGGACCTCAGGAGGTCTCTGCTCCAATCTCCTGCTCACATCAGACTCAGGTCTGAGGTCGGACCAGACTGCTCAGGCCTTCATCCAGTAGGGGCTTGAAACCCTCCAAGGACTGCACAACCTGCATATCTGTCTGATTGTCCTCATGGGGAAAAACTTTCTCCTTATATCCAGGCTGAACCTCTCCCATTACAGGTTCTCCTTTTTGTTTCTTACCCTCCCTCCCTGCACAACTGTGAAAAAATGATCTCCATCTCCTCAAGGACCTCTCCATAGACACTGGGGGCTGCTGTTAGGTGCCTCCAAAGCCGTCTCTGCTCCATGCTGAACAAGCCCAGGTTTTCCATCATCTTGGAAGCCTCACCTAAACTCACTCATTTATCAATGTCTGTTTTTCTATTGTGGGGGACAAAACTGGATGCAGTAACCGGATGTGGTCTAACGAGAGCTGAGTAGAGGGGAATAATGGCATCACTTGATCTCTGTTTCTGCCCCTGTTCGTGCAGCCCGGGCTGCCATCGGCCATTGTTGTTGCTGAGATTTGCTGCTGGCCCATGTCCTGCTCGCTGCCCACCAAAACCTCCAGGGCCTTTCCCACAGAGCTGCTCCTTGGGTAGTCTCAAGCCTGTGTTGTTGCAAAGGGTCCAGATGAAGGACTTTGCATTTGTAATTGCTGAATTTCATGATGTCCCTGTCAGCCCATTCCTCCAGGTCCCTTGGGATGGCAGTCCTGCCCTTGAACATATAAAGTGGTGGCTCAGTTTGATGTCATTGCAAATCTGGTGACCAGCCACTCTGTTGCCTCATCCCACCCACTGATAAAGATTTTAAACATGTCCCTGGGACAGGTCCCAGGACAGATCGCTCTGGTGTTCCCCTTGTTGCCAGTCTACAGGTAGAGATGAGTTATTACCTATTGCCCTCTAAACCTAACCAGCCATCCAGATTATAAACTATCTGACTTTTTCCCATCCCTACCATAACATCCCATCTTGGATACAAGAATACAACGGGAAAGAACCTTGAATGCCTTGCTAAAGGCAATCAAAATGACATCTACTGCTTCCCCCTCATCCTGAAATGCAGTCATTTTATCATGGGAGGTAACCAGGTTGTCCAGGCACAACCGACCCTTGATAAATCCATGCTGACTGTTACCAGTCACATTCTTCTCCCTCCTGCACCCAGAAATGTGCTCTGAGAGGACTCGCTCCATGATCTTTCCAGGAATCAAAAAGAATCTGACTGGACTGTGGTTCCCTGGGTTGTCCTCTGGCCTTTTCTGAAGGTGTTGTTTTGAAGTTGTTTCAGAAGAAGGTAATAAAGAAAACCTTATTTAGGCCTCTAAAGGTAGACCTAGGGTTAAAAATAATTTCCCAAACTATAATTAGTCATCATTACACCCAAGTATGTCTTGTCTGATACCCATTCAACAATGCTTGAGACCTTGCTCAGTTTTGACCACAACATTGTGATACAGCAATTAATTCCATTTTGTGTGGAAAAGCATTTTCTCTTCTGTCCCCATCAAGTGTTGTTAGAGAAGATGAAGGTGTTTGGTATGCCACAATGTAGAACTCCCTGTGTAAAATCTGATGACCTGGGAAATTATCGCAAAGAAATGTTTGTCTGTTTGGTGCAAGCCCATATTTTTAGAGACGTGAATAGGCTCTTCTTAAGAAGCTGTTCCAGCTTCAGCTTTTTAACAACTTCTTTGTAGGTAGATTTTTTTATAGTCTTTTAATCACAGATGGAGAACATCAAAAGGTTTACAGAAGTTCCTGAGTCTCCATGCCCAAACTATAAGGCATCTGGGACTAATTTACCACTTCACACTGAAAAAACAAAATGCAAATGTCAAGTGCAGCTCCTCATACACTTCTAGGAAGAAAAAAAATATCAAATAAAATCATGCAATTTCTCCTGGAAAGAATTATGTTGGAATTCCTGGAGAACATATTAAAATGACTGGCTCCATGGACAAACCCTCACAAACCCGAACGACAGAAATGTGATTGACATTCCAGGACCAGTCAGGGTGCTCTAAGTGCTGCAAGTGAAATACTGTCCCTTTTACAGATCAATCAGCCGTGTAATGGAATGTCTATACATCCTGCAGAAGCCAAAGAGAGATGAAGGCCTTTGCCATACCTCAGGGTGCAGACTTGGAACAACAGCTGGCAGCTGCACGCTAATGAGTGCTTCATTAAATAGCTATTGTTAGGTGCAAAATGCATGTTGCTCAATTGAGATTCACCAGTGGGTGTGGATAAAAGAATGTAACGAAGATGATTAAACTAAGAAAAGGTGCTATATTTGTGTCACCATAAATATTACAATACCAGTTAACTTATCTGAAGCTAATAATAATTTGTTAGCCTCCTAAACAAATCTAAGCTAGAGGTTAATACTACAGTATATTTCTTGTAATCATTTTTGTATTAATTAGTTCCAGCCTGCAAATTGCTTGGAAAAATTGCTATCGATTTCATCTGTTTGCTCCCATCTAACTGAACATGAGTTCAGATAGTTGATTTTATAGTCTGTTTTAATTACTTTAGGTAAGATCTGAGTAATAAAATAAGGCTATACCTACATCTCTGCCAAACAGCAACAAGATTTTGTACCCAAATCACTGTCTGATTAATTTAAGAAATAGCTTTTTGGAAATGATCAAATATTGCTTCTAGACACACTATAAGCTATTCTATGGCTCTACTATGCTGCTACTTATTCATATTTATCTCCATTCTACCCAATACTTTTATATGTGTTACTTTTCAGTGAAATGCGTAACAATCAGTTTGAGATAATTTTCTTTTTTTTTAGGTGAATAAGTAGTTCTGGGTTAAAATTGAAAAAACGTTATGACCCTATCCCCATGCAGTCAGTTTTCTCCAGTGCTGAGGTAACCAAAAATAGATGTAAAATGGAAAAAAAAAGGTACTGAAGAGTTAGTTTGTCCTATAAAAGTGAAACAAGCCCTCTACGGTGTTACTATTTTGTCTTGTGTGGCAGGGTGTTATTTTCTGAAATAAGGTTCATCTGTGAGACAGAAGGGAATTCCTTCCACTTGTTCTCATCTTCAAAATGCTAGTTGCCTAGACTAAGCCATATAGCATTTCCAGAAGGAGTTTTTGCTCCAAACCCCAGAGCAGTTTGCCATTTAGACAGGCTTCTCTCTCTTCTCTGAGTTCTGGAAACCATAGTCATCTCACTGGAACTGGGTGTTTTACTTTTAGACAGCTTGAATTGTATTTGAGGATGTAAGAAATTCTACTTATACCCAGGAAGTTTGTAAGAAGACTAAAGTGTCATTAATAAAATGTGAAAATGACACAGTAGTGATTTTCTATGGCTGAGATCTTACAAATGCTTCTGAAGGTGCATAACTTAAATCCTGGGAACAGTCCTACTCATGTCAGGAGAAATAATTTCATGAACAGATGTACAATTGTAAGTGTATGCAGGGTTATATGGGTTATACATAGTAAACAGCAGAAAATTTTCTTTGCATTTGCCTTTTCTGTCAGAAAAGACCTTGGTATGAGGAAACTGTTTAAAACTCTAAAACTTAATTTTATCGTATCAGGACCAGGCAATTCAAGTTGGAAAAGAAAAGATGAACGGAAGGTTGTGCATTATATGCGAGGTGTTCTCTTCCAGTTAACCAAATGAAAAAGAGTATGTCACCGTATGATTAATTGCTAAACATAATATGGTGCTGAATAAATAACCACTGTAAATATAGCTATCTTCACAGCAGGGGAAGCCTTAGCACAAATAACAGCAGGCTAGCTGACAGCCGGAGAGATGACAGTATTTCATTTTCAGACACAAGTCTCAGTCGGAGTGCCTGTGGTCAGCAAGAAACTGTTTCTAATATGTTTGGCTGGACCTTGAATTTAATCTGTTGACTGCTGCCAGATTTACCGGGCAAGCTTTAATGGTCCATCGATTTTAATGGACTCTTAATGAACGCAGCAGATTATAATTCAGAAGGCCACCAGGAACAGAGAAGCAGGACAGTATAGGCAGCAATGGTTTGATGTAGACAGGAGCAATGGAAAGGGGTATCTCAGTTACATGTAAAATGTTACTATTCTCTTTCCATATCATCTGAGCATGCAGCAAGTATAAAACAAAAATATCTTTTTATAGCTGCCTGCAGTGGCAATATTTAGTCCCCGGGCCTACATCAGAAATAAAACTTCCTCCATAGTTTTAGGTTAGCAAGGAAAATACATAGTGAAAAAATGAGCTACATACCACTGTCTTAAAAATATAAAGGTAGGACACAGAAGAGAGCAAATTCAAGCTTGTCTGCTCAGGTTGGTGTGTTTCCCATCCCTGAAGGTGGGATACCTCTGGCCAGCACATCATTTACACCAGTCTCCGGGCTTTGTCCTGAGCCAATTCCTTCCTCAGAAGAAGTCATGCTGCTTGTCTTCAACACCCCTCTCCAGGCAAATGTACTTTTCCCCAAGGGCCCAATTGGTAACACCCCCCAGACACTTGAACACCTTTGGCTTTTGAAGAGTATTTAGGAAACCTGGACACACGAACCTGGGGCACAGCCTCTCTACAGTAGACTCTGAGAGCAAATATATAAAGGTAAAATCAGGCGTGTGGCAGTTTTAGACTCCTCACTGTGTATACAATTCTGTCAGTCTAATGGATGCTACTTCTGTACAAGAAGATCACCTTTATAGTGCTAAAAAGTTATCCAGAGGGGCAATATAGTATAATTCCAAGTGACAGATAGTTACAGCATTGTAAAAGCCATATGCACTTTGTTTCCTGTGTGCATATTGGTTTTCATGTTCAAGAAAGATAAACTCAGCCTGGCCCAAGGCCAGGTTCTACACTTAGGACAAGTGGAGAATAGAGAGATGATCATACAAGAAATGTCCGGAAGAATTTGACTTGTTTAACCCGGGAAAGTAAAGACTGAGAAGAGAAACAATTTTGATTTATATGTAACATCAGGGGGTAGACATCTACCAAGAGAAAAGCTGCAGGGCAGTGCTAGCAGAAGAACAAATGAGTATAGCCATGAATAGATTTCAGCAGAAAATTAAACCATTTCCACCCATAAGAATGATGTCCTGGCAACAGCTTTTCAACAGGAACAATGTGATCAAAAAATGAACTTACTTTTAAGATGCAATTCAGTATTTTTAAGAAGGGAATTCTACAATGTGGTGCCCTGTAATATCAAGGGATGGTGCGTGATGAGTCCGAAAGCCCCTTTCCTTCCCACATTTCCCATAGCCAACACGTGATGCTGGTCTGACTGTGCAGAAAGGCTGGGCTCTGCTTTTCATGCATGTCTAATCCTTCTTAGACAGAGCCTGGTTACACGATGCAAAGACACAATGCAGAGAACAGGAACGGTGAGTTTTCCAGAAGCAAGATGTCCTTGGGAAAGCTGGAGAAACTGCTAAGTTATTTTTTAATTAAAACATGTTTCCCAAGCGTCCCTGGTTTTGAAAGCTGATACATGCTGAGATTAAATTCAGCAGTTCTGCATTCATGTGAATAGTATTCAGCTGGAGATGGACGCAAAAACGGTCATTTTGGGGAGCTGGTGAGTCAGAAGCACAATACAGACTTAGACCAAGCAAGCCATTTTTGAGGACACCAATGGATAAAAGGTTCAGTGTGTGGGCTCATAAAACTCCTCAATATTCTCTGTTCATTTCGCAGAACTTCACATCATTAGAAAATTTGTGAGAAGAAGCTCTCCCCTGGATCCCACCTGCCTTGGATTGCCACTGCTGGATGGGGTAGAAACAGTAGACAAAAATGCTGTTGTTATACCTTTTTGTAATGATGACCAGAACTCAAAAACCTGAATAAAACTGGAAAACATTTTGAAAATGGGGAAAATATTCTCATTTGGGAAACTAAGAGAATCCCTATTCTGTCTGAAAGCCTTTACCCCTTCCTAATGCAATCGTCTCTTCCATAGGAATTTCAAGGAAGTCTGCAAGTGCAAATGAATGAACCAGTAATCAGGATAAAATGGTGAGAACGGACAGCTGTTCCTGAGACAGCCAGCAGGTTTACTCATGCCAGTGTTTCCCATGGTGGGTGTGCAGCCGGCTCCCGCGCTGCCTGGGGTGACCCTGGAGCAGGGTTTGACATGACACCTCCGAGAGCAGCTTCGATAAACACCCAGCCCTTGGGACTACTCTTGCAGCTGGATCAAACCCTGACGCTTTTGAAGCTCTCGGTTTACAAAACAAACTTGTGTAAATGTTTAATTCCTCCAAAACCACAGCGGGTTATGGCAGCTGCTTAACAAACCTAAGAGGTACTGGAGAAGCACCTTCTGCAGCTCTGCAGGCCAGCACTTGCTCACCAGCAGACATTCTCCCGTGGCATGTAAGTGGAAGTGACAGTCTGTCATGACCTAGAGGAGAGCTACCCACTCCTCCTGGTCGCAGAGATAAAGCGCATCCATCTTGAATATGAGGGCTTCAGAAATGGGAAAGCCCTTGAGACTCAGGGTGTTATTTACAAGACATCAGTGAATTGGATGCCCAGAGGCTTCAGCTCGGGCTGGGAATTGAGGGTGAGATGGGGATGCTGGTCTTCTCCAAATGGCTGCTGCTAGCCTGGGAGTGGCCTGAGGGCTGGGCTCAGCACAAGGCTGCAAACCTTCCATGCTATTTCAGTCTGGGGTTAGGGTGACCAGCTGGTATGCCCAGAGGAAGTCTGTAAGCTCTCTGCAGGGCAGATGCAGTCCTATTGGGTTGGATCCTGCACTCTGTGCTTTGCCTAATTCCTTCCAAGTGTCCTAGTCCCTTTGCAGCTGCACAGCGAGATCACCTTGGGCTGACGAGGCAGCCTGGGGTCCTTCCAAGAGAGTCCCAATACTGCGAAGCTCAGAAACAAAGAGGATTTTCACAGATCCACAGGTCTGGCACATCCCGAAGTTCAGGACACTCCTATTCAGAAAGCCGAGTATAAACAAGGTGTGTTTGCACATACATAACTTCTGCTTACTTTCTTTCTCTCACATGTATCCTTTCATATAAACTGTAGCTGGCTTCTGCCGTATCTGATCTCAGATGTCCCTCTTTAGTACATCTCTGTGATCCCTGGGCTTGTTGGTTGTGCTTTTTATTATTATAGATCTTCACCATCAGTGAAGGAAGTGTTTTTTAAGAGTATATATATTTTTACTCTCTCAGGTGCTTTACAGATTGCAAGCACATTGTAATCTACTGCCTCCGTGGTTTGCAGGACCTAGTCGTGCTGCAACATTCACAGACACCTTGCCATAGTCCCAAGGGCAGCACCTACACAATATTTGAAATACAAACTACAGCTGTGGTAGAAGCCATGAAAACTTCAGGACTTTTGACCTTTTTTGTAACCACCCCAGAAGAAAGACCAGGATGTCCAGGACCTTGGGTCCTGACAAGTGGTTTTGGTGCATCTGAACAGTGACGTTGTTTCTTCTTCTGTTACTGCATCACATCCACCTTCAGATTAACTCATGCCTGACCTTGTCTCTGGGGTGGATTAAACCAGCAGGTTGCTCCTGGACCCTTCATTGCTCTTTGCATTGCCTCAAAAGCAGACCAGGACAGAGCAGCTGGTGAGAGCACGGCTCTGGGCTGACACAAAGCCTAGCTCTGGGGAAGGACTTCATGTAAGTCTGCAGGCCGGGTGAAGAGAGACAAGGCACAGCTGCGCTGTGGGACACCTGTCTGCACTTGTAAGAGCTTTCTTTTCCTGCAGGCTGAGCCTAGAGCTGTTACAGGTCTGTAGAAGTCACTGGGGATGAGCCCAGACTGGGGGAGACTTACCAGTGGCTGCTGTTACATCCCGCTTGCATCTGTCCTCCAGGGAACCAGCACAGGCATCTGTGTTCAGGTTGCAAAGTTTGGCTTAGGACACAGCCATTCAGGAGGCTGGGTGTGAGCTGGACTTGAGAAATCACCAGCATCTGGAGAGCTAGCCAGTTTATCACCAAAGGAGACGGAGATCTTGATCATGGAGGGGTTATCAGTGAACTTCTTGAAGGAAGGAAGCTCTGCTCATGGCTAACCCGTCATGTCCATATGGTTGTGCCCCTGGCCTTTTGGCTATTAGAATTTGGGTGGCTTCTAAGTCTTCTCAGTTACTCCAGCACCCAAAGTGTGGCATAGAAGGTTGTGTTGTCCCACAGCCGCTGTCAGACCTTGGCCATGGGAAGCATGGCACCACTGATGAAAGGGCTGCGTTGCCCCTGTGGGTCACTGGGCTAGAACCTGAAGGTGTTCATGCTGTATGGTTCAGACAAGCAGAGGGGAGATGGCCTAGTATGGAGCAATCCAGCCACTCCAACCAACCTCTTTCAGCTCCAGTTTTGGATGTGGGATTGACAATCTCCTCCCAAAGGCTCCCAGCATCTTCAGCCGCTGTCCCACCTTCCAAACCATCCTGCAGAGATATCTTTTGTTTCTGTTCTTTCTTGTTATGCCTTTCTTGTTTCTGCCTCTCATGCCCCAGCGTTACCCCTCTGTGCTGTCATGGGAGGAGCAGATCCAGACATAAGGAGTCCCTGTGGCCCTGTAAATGTATCATCAATCGTAGAATGTGTTGGGTTGGAAGGGACCTTTAAAGGTCATCTAGTCCAACCCCCCGACATGGCACCCAACATGACACCAAGGAAATCCTCAATCCCAGGTCCAACACCATTAAAAACCCCCCAAATATTTAAAACCTTTTATTAAAGATGCAGAGAATTGTATGCAAGTCCAAGATTACCCAGGCAAATGAATCAAAAGTAGCAAGTTTTGGTATGGATGTGGCAGAACTGGCACCCAGGGGGAAAATGGCTTCAGAAGCAGGTTGTGTGACCGGGGGGATGCTGGGGTGCAGGAAGAGAGGTCCAAGCAGCAAAAGGAAGGCCAAGAACCAAGAAAGGCATGATGAGATGTGCAAATCCCATGGTGGATGCTGTCTGGAGGACATGCTGGGTAGACTCGTGTTTGCTGATGGTGGCTGGAGCAGGATAACCACCCAAATCCGCTGCCCTGACTGTGCCATGAGGGTTGGACTGCGTCTGCAGCCAGAGTGGGAGCAGGCAGGTGCTTTTGCTGACCAGCGAGGGGACAGACAGGTATGGACAGACAGATTGAGCATCCTGGTATCACCATGTCAGTGCGCCTTTCAGGCCTGATGGCATTGGCAGCTACCCACAGCTTCATAATAAAAACTACTATATGGGTAAAATAAATATCTTTTATTAGACAGACCAATATAATTTTTCCAAGCCTAGTAGCTCATTTAATAAAAGGATACAACCACTACCCTCATCTCTTATAATACTTTTGATGGCATTTATAAACATTTAATGCAGCATACAGGTTGAATTTATTTGGGGTTTTTTTTAACCTTGGGCAACTTGGAGCGTGGGTTTACCCACAACTATTCCTGCACTGCAGAATGGTCTTAAAAAACTGAACGAAGCTTTAAAAGAGTTTATTTTGTCTCCAAAAGGTAATAAAGTGCATATATAAAAAGGACATTATAATGATATAAATAATGAAAACTGTGACCAAGTGTAAAGGATGACAAACACAAATAACAGACTGCATATTGTGGAGCATCAGTCAAATTACGTACAACTTGTATCTAATGGGCCCATCTCTAAAATGAGACATAACTACGCTTCAAAGATCACTCTTAACATCAGTCCCTAGAATCACAACATAATCTTAAGGAAGGTTCAATTTTCACTTTAAATTCAGCACAAGGTATCTGTTTCAGCAATCCCTGCATTTATCCAGGGTTTATTCCCTGCTGATAAGAAACTCAGATAACTTTTCCTGTAAAGTGCAGCTCTCTCAAGAAACATGAGAGAGACAAACCTGAATCTTTGATTCTTGTCTGTAACTCTGCATGACATTTATCTGAAAGAACAGCTCTGATCAGGTAGTGTATTCATTTGGGGTCTCTAGATTTTGAGTCTTGGAAGAGACTAGAAGGAAATAGATTTTCCAGTTTCTTTGAATCTTTGATGGCATATTTTTTAATGACTGTCACTGTTCCACAGTAGTTTGTTTTCCTTTTGCAGCCTTTGCATGTGAGGAAGAAAAAATATTTTTAAAATAGGAGTATATAACTGCAAAGTCATAACCGGTAGAAGAGGAAGAGCAACAGCTTTTAATTTATATTTTTAAAAAGCTTGAATTTCAGGTTGACAGCAACTCTTTAAGCTAATGAGACCAAATAAGAGGTGGAAAACATGCAAATGCACTAGAAGAAAGTTAGGATGGCACTGTTGACAATTAACTAACGATTATTAATTCCCCTGATACACATTGTAATAATGATAATTATGATTAACTCATTTTGTTTCATTGTGGAGGCTGTTAACATTTGATTTCCTGAGCTTTTCCTTGCAATTTACATTAATTACTGTCCACCTCCTGTCTAGTTTTCCCACTGAAACTCTACAAAAATTAGCAGTCTTTAATGCGCTCAACAAGTCTTTTCCAATCGGCATTCAACCTAATTGGCATTGAGACATTTTCACTGCCTGTCTGACCCATCATCACACCTCTCAAAGTAAGAGTTTTGTTGAAAGAAGCTTATTCCTCACTTTTCTTACCTTTACTTGCAGACATGCTTTTTTTCATTTGCTAACTCCAGTAGCTGACTTATTTTCCAGCCCAGATCCTTACTATTTCACATGGCTCCACTCACTCTTATATTTCATGGAGTCCAGCATCCAAGCTACTGATTCCTATTTGTTTCCTGGTACTTTTGGCTGAGAATCATTTGCTGCCACCTCATCTGCCCCCGTCTGCTAGATGCCCCAGCCACCTAGACAAGTAAACTTCCTCATCAAGTCTTCATAATAAAGTCATTGAAGACTGCTCAGTTGGAGATCTAGACCATTGTCGCAAATTATGGATAATCTGCATAGTCAAGATATAGGAAAAATAGGTCTAAACTTGACATTATTAATTTCATACAGTAGGTAAACTGGTATTCTTTCTAAAGTCTAGAAATGGCTACCCCTTCTGAAGCTCATACTCTTCCCTACCTATGCTTGTTCTGGACAATTAATACCATGCATGAATTTCCATATTTATCTAGAAATGTTACAGGAGAAATCCCCTCATATTCTTCATATTGTTCATACTGGCAGAGCCTGGGAAAGCTTCAGTGATCCCTGTTACACTGACTTGAGACTTCTGAATCCATTTGGGGGAATTTTTAAACTGTAGTTTAAAAAAAAAAAACCATCCACATCTTCCAGAAGCTGAAGGAAACCCATAATTCATACTGGTGTCCCACTGGATATGTAATTTTTGCCAAAATCTAGCTCAGATTTTGCAAGGATATCAACAGCTCTCATTCTCAGTGAATGCTATGTATATGCTGTACTCAACCCAGCTATTCTGCACATTATGAGAAGCGTGTTCATATCCATAACTAATATAACTACCCCTTGTGTATGCTGTATACCTGCACGCTTGAACGCTCCTGGGAAATTCTGTTCCTAATTCCCATAACAGTGTAATGTCCCTAACAGGGCGGGCTGTGTGCATGCACTGCCGGGGGCACAGGAGCAGCTGTTGATAAAGCTGCCAGACACTTTCCATTATAAGAATTGTTTTGCAGTTGCTTATAAAATTTACACTTTGCCATGTGTTCGTATAGGGCTGTGAGGAGAAGGACTCCACCTCTCAGGAGGACAAACAGCATTGTTAGCAAAAGCTGCTTGCATAGGGAGCCCAAATGCTTCTGATGGAGCCTTTCTCCTCCTCCTCCTCCTCCTCCTCCTCCTCCAGAAAGTGCTGTATTAAGCTGTCTCAGCCTTTGTGCTGTCACCTGGCTGATGCAAGGGCTCCGCTGCAGCTCTGCTCTGCGTGAACCTTGGCGATTGCAATGCTGCACACCATGCCGCCCTGACCCCTGGGAGACAAAGGCAAATTACTCTGTGAAGTTCCTCTTAGGAAGGCTGGCTTTACCTGATGGCCTTCCCATCAGCGCAGCCGTGGCCTGAGAGCCTGTCCTGTGTGGTGAAGTAGCAGAGCAGACAGTAGCTGAGCTGCAAACTGCATTGAGTCTGCCAACTTTGGGAGCTGTAGGACCTCAGGTTTGCAGAGCAGAAGAGACTGGAGCTGTGGGCCAAGTACCACGTACCCACTTGGCCCCACTGCTGGACAGTCAAACCAACCCAGCCTGGGAGCTGCCAGAGGGCTCTGCAGAGCCAATGTGCCAGCTGAGCTCCTTTGCAGACACAATGCATTTATTTTACTTGCTTAATCAGTTTTTCCTTCTTCGCTACTGGCAGATCAACTGCCCATGTCTTCAGTGTCCTCCTACAAACAGGCCCATCAATCACTCCAGGACTAAACCTAGTAAACCCATGATAATACAAGCACAGCACATAAATACATTTGCATACCACATGGTGATATTAGCAGAAGACAGGCCTCATGCAGATGACAAGGGCAATTATTAGTGCAATAATACTGCAGCAGTATTTGCTTTAGCATCCCAACGCTGCTTCAACATTGGACACAGATCCACAAACCATAGTTTGCACCTATTTGCAGTCACAGACCCCCTTTCATCTACTTGTACCTAAAAGAAAAAAAAAAAAGAAAAAAAGAGAAAAAAAGAAAAAGTATTTTTTTTTGCCAGTATCATATCTTTGAGGCTTCAGGTTTCCTCCCTCACAGTGTCCCTGAAGTGCTTTGGGATGCTGTAGCATTCCTGAACTTTCAAAAGGGAAGTAAAGGTACAAACAAGCCATTGCCAAGCTTTGATTCTTTCAGTTCATCCTCTTTGGCCTGACATCAACCCATACCTGTATCTAGGGACCCTCAGTCAGGGTTCCCAAAGCATTCTACTGATATTAGGAAATTCTCAGAGGGCATTACCTTCCCCTGCCTAAAAGCAAATGGAGAGGGAGAGGCGGGGACACAGCAGAGAGAGGCAGGAGTATGAGGCATATTCCTGGATGTCCATTTGGCAGCTTTAACCATTCAAAGCACGCTCCCAAAATGTAGCTGTAGAGCTGCACTGTTGTAGGGGGGAGGGACTCAGGAACCGAAATAGCTAAGAACAAGATGGAGCCCAATGAGATTGTAGTATGTCCCTGTTCTGGTACAGCATGGGACATCATGGGAATGCAGGTCTGATACAAACAAGGACACTTCTTCAGTGCCACCTTCTAGATTTTCCCTGACACAGTTCCAGTGTACATTCAGGAAGAACAACTCGTAGAGGAAACTCGGCAGGACTGAGGGTAGATCCTCATCACCGAAAAGGGTGGTGTCATCAAAACAAGTGTCACCTTTTTTGAAGACTTTCAGCGCACTGAGACTCTCACTTGGGATACCAAAGGTAAACCCAAATGCTGACTTTGCCGTAAAGGCTCAAGAAAGCAACAAGCAGGTCAGACGCCTATTTTCCAGAGCTGCTGGACCCCTGGTTTGCTACACAGGGAAGCGAGAGAAGCAATGGGATGCTGAGACACTGCTGAAGGAGCTGGTGCTGGGAGGCAGCCTGACCTTTCCCAAAATAATGAAAAGAGACTGTGAGCAATGTTCCTGTTAGATATGGGGGTAATAGCTACCCCATGGGATGCCAAGTATACGTCAGGTGGGGTGTTGCTGGAGAGAACTCATGGCAAGGAGGGGGATTCTCATGTTGGTTTGAAGGAGAAAAACGGAGAGTATTCATCAAACATTAAGGACTTTGGGGAACAAAAGAGGAGACAACTAAGTTGTGTTATCTGCAGAAATTCAGAAAAGAAGGGGAAAAGGGGAGGTGAGATATAAATACAAGATGGATGTGCAGAAAGGGCTTTCTCTCGGGGGAATGGGAGCAAAGAAATTTGCTAATACCTTCTTGTGCAGTTCATCTGTTTTTCTTGTTATTCTCCCTATAATAAAAATGTTCCAGATGGATGTGGTTAACCAAATCCCTTGAGGAGAAAGGTTTTCATTTCTTCTTTTGCTTCTCTTCACCTTTATAAGCACTGAGAAAGGGATGGGACCAAACCAAATTCACAGACCCATTCATCATCAGCCCAGGGGAAGTCAAATCCCTGTGCAAAGGTTTTCAGTGCCAGAAGGACAAATATGCACTATATGCCAATGGGATTCCGTCGCCTGGGCTTCCTGCATATAAATCCCCCTGCCTGACATTTTATGTTGCAAATGTGGCAATAGGTAGGGTGGCATCCCCATGGTGCAATATGATATCAACATGCCATAAATAGCAGCGAGGCAATGTCTGAAGGCAGTAAGAGACTATTGGATATCACACAGTCAGTGTCTATAAGAAGATCTCAAATAGGCTAGTTCTGCTCTCACAGATATGAATAGGGGTTCATCTATTGAAATTCGCAGGAAAGCTCATCTGAATTTACTTCTGGAAATAAAGAATAAATTATAGCTGCCTTTGATGGTACAATTTAGTTCACTCCCAAAGGAGTAGTGGAACAAAAGCTCTCATTGAAGACAGGTTGTCAATTCCATTTAAGATTAACACAGATCTTCATTTCCTGCTCCCGGAGCTGTGACACCCAGGGGTGGCTGGGCAGAAGGTCGCCTGTCCCATCCCATGCTGGTGGTTTCCTCTGATCCCTGGGTGAAAGGAGGGATCTTTAATTGGATGATTTTGCTGGCGTGCTGTGCTTCCTGTAGTGCAGCTTGAGTTGCACAAAGAATAGGTTTTGGGGAAACCCAAATGTGGTCCCAGACATTTAGCGCTGAACAGATGCTGTGGGGCTGTTTGGGCTCTCCCTGTCCAGGTTGAAAAGTCCCAAGTGCATGATGAGGCTGGAAGGAGGGACATCAATGCGAAATGTGAAGATTTCTCCAATTTTTGTAGTCATTTTAATAAACATAAATATAGATGGTTAGCATCCTAGGCAACATAGGCATTGATATTTTTTGGAGTATTCATTCATACTGCATTAAATTTAGCACTTGTTTATTTTTTTTTTGTAAGTAGGTGTTTTATTTGCAGGAAATTATGACAGCCACTGTGTCAATCTGACCTTTACCAGTGGGAGTATGCTCCTGCAGCTCTTTGTGCTGGGAGGAGCTCCAGAAATGCCATTGATTTTACTCTCTCTGAAACAACATCCCACTTGGACTCTTAGACCAAACACCTGTCCCACTACTGTGAAATCACTTGTGTCTCAGCCGCTTCATTAATCACAAGGATGTTCTGATATTTTGCATTTCTAATCAAACTGCTACCTGCCATATCAGTACCCAGTTGATTAATTATGTTTACAGACCCAATGAAGGCTTTGCAAGAATACTGATGAGCTTTATGCTTAAAAAGTAAATTTACATCATCTATATCTAATAAAAAGAAAAAATCTAGAGCCTCATTGCCGGAAACAGCCAAAACACTGACCACTTCATTTTACCCACTTATCTTTGTGCTGAGTCTGATCATTTGTGTTTGACTTAGGCAAACTTCAGAAAGGCGTTTGGGTGCATCAGGAGATGCAGAACCAACCATTTTCTTCTGTAGTTTGCTTCACTAGTTTATAAACTCCCTAAAACATACTTGCACCTTATTTCTCATTTAAACTTGTCTAGCCTTGCTTTGAACCATCATTTCTTGTTATGTCTTTGTCCATAATCATAAAGTGAATTAAAGAACACTTCCATTCGCAGTTAATTTTCCTCTCGAGGTCACCTTGAACTTTTCTTTGCTAAGCTAAAGTGATGATGCTCTACATCTCCCGAGGAATTATATTTTCTCCTATCCCTGCAACTTTTTTAGGGTATTTTTGCTCTCTCAGTAACTTTTCATGGTTCTTTTAATATAAGTATGCCAGAACTGCACAATATCCCAGGCCTAGTCTAGCCAACTTTGTACATAAAGGTAAAAGCCACCTTTTCACACTTAACCATTACTTCCTTCTTTACACTGCCAAGAATTTCATTAACCCTTTCTATCACCAAATGCTGAGCAGTTCGTGCATTCTGACTTCCCTGAATGCTTTCTGTAATTACTTTCCAGAACATTGACCTGCCATCTGGATGTTAAAACCAACACTCTTTCAGCCAAAGGAAATATTGCAGACTGTGCACAGACACACATGCCACACATGACACCCTCACGCATGTCAGGTCTTTGAGTTGTTTCAGGTAAACATAAATTTAGGTGTGTCAGTCCACAGCCAGCATAGGAATGGATATGAGTAATGCAATGACTATCTTGTTCATAGAAAGATAACTGGTCGTCTTGGTTTCAAAAAAGCCTTGTATGGACTCCACCATGCGGAAACTTGAGTCCCTCATAAGTTTTGCTGTATTTTTGCAGAAAACATACCTGGATACATTCAGGCTTCCATACAGGTGTCTGAGGAAGAAAAAACAAGTCACTGATGCACAAAAAAGCGCTTATGTGGAAGACCCTGTAGCCTTCCCCATCCTTGGCATGGAGAGCTGCCATGGTACAGGCCAGGCAGCGCGGAGGCAACCCTCCAGTCCTTCAGCTAAACTTATTCTGCGCTCCAGAGAGGAATGAAGGAATTGCTAATCCAAAATCTAATGTTTTAGCTGGGAATTTGGCACTTGCTTGTACAGGGAGAGACCTGAGGTCCAGTCCCTGCTCCGAGGGCGATGCACACATTAGACTGGAAGGGAGTCATTAAAATGCTAAACTGCTTTTTGGAGCAGGACCAGGAATCCTAACATGAAGCAAAGAGCTTACCCCAAACTGATCCCTGGACTGTGCTTAGATTAATTTATGACAACAAAGTTTCTGCTCTGTGCGGTAATCACTTCCATTTAAATGAGTAACAATAAAAAACTAATGAAATGTAGATTTATCTAGGGTGGAATTATTTACCATAAACTTTGATTAAATTTTCATAAGGTCCTAATTGATTTTGGCACATACATTTCATTGTCTGTCTACAGGACTTTGTCTAGTAAGCTATTATATGAGCTCTAGAACATTTTTTCTAGTAATATTTTGGTTACACACCATATCACCTTTTCTCCACTGTGGCCCTACTTTTCCCAAACAAACGGTTTATCTCCAATCTAGCAGCATCCTCACAAACCTTTTTGTCTGTTAGCTGGGTTGTAGTTAATTATGACCTGTAACAAGAGCCTGCTGAATTACACCAATCAAGAAATACATTTGCTGGGGCTTTCCACTGATGCAGCTATATTGGTGTACTGAATATATACACTGAAAAAAACTGCAGGCCTCCTAACTGCTCTGTGCTAGTGATTAGACAAGATTAACATTTCACTGGAGCTGTGTCAGCAAAAATTGAATGTGGAAAAATTGAGCACAGCGATGATACTTTGTGGTGAACAAGTTTTCAATCAATAATTCAAAATTATAGCACGTTATCTTCCCTTAGCTAAAATTGCAGAGGGCTGCAGATAAAATGTTGACTTTATTTTCTGTATTTCACCAGAGATTATTTTCTGTATTTGACTGGAGATTATATATTTTTCTGTACTGAAAACTCAGAATTATCAGTAGAGAATAGCCTTATTCACATTATTTTCATATCACACACTGAAAAGTATACAAAAAGTAAATTCCAAGTCCTTTTTTTTTTTTGTCTCCAGCAATGGGCAAAGGACATGGCTTGCCCCTTCGCCCCTTGTTGCTGTTTCTGGGTGGTGAGAGGGATGAGCAGTGCAGAGGAATGGTTGTGGTATCAGTGGGGCACATGCCTGCTTATGCCTGGGTGTGGAAGAGATGGGATCAGAGTCAGGTCCCCAGACTTCCTCCCCATAAACCAATCATGTTCCCACCTCTTTCCTCAAAACCTGATCTCAACAGCATCGTGTTCCCCAACTCTCCTGGCTTCTTGTGATCCTCTCTGCAAACAACGAAGCCCTCAGCTTCTGTGGGGCAGAGGACACCAGACAGAAGACGCTGCCCCATTCGCAGGGAAGATGATATGGGGGCAGCGATGAGGCCCCTGCAACTCTGCCCCATGTCCAGGGCATCCCTGCCAGGCAGCAGGGTGAAGACATGGGCCATGGAAAACAGGAGTACTCAGAATAATTATTTTCTAAGACAAAAGAACAAACTTCACCAAAACCTCACAGATGTGTAGTTAAGCATTTTCTGGTGATATTCTAGTATTGAACAATGGCTTGCTGCAAACCTCTGGAGAGCGGTGGGGATGCCCCCAACATTTACAATGATCTGTTAAGTCCTCTCCTACATCGCAGCAAAGGCTGACATTTTGCTGTGACTAGACACTCCATAAAATAAGGTAACAAGCTGCTATTAATGACAGCTATATGCACAAACATTGAAATCAGATGCATAAACAGCTAACACCACGGTCTCTGCATTCCCCAGAGCACAGCAATCCAGAGCAGCCAACAGTGGCAAGAGTTTGCACAGATGCTTCTGGGCTTTGCTTCGAGATCCTCCCAGTCTTATGGACTCTTTGGAGATTCCTCGGAACTCTCTGAGCGAATGTGGGTTCTCCAGGCTGCTGCTGTTGGTAAGGGGGGCCAGGCAAACTTCTGCATCTAGCAAACTCCAGCTGTTCCTCATCTTAAGGTGCTCTGGTCTCCAGCTGAGTGCCAGCTGAGTACCAAGTACTCATTCAACAGGTGCTTAGAGGCCTAGATAGCTGGAGGCCCAGGGCACACTGAAGTGAAGCAGCAAAAAGATGAAGCAGTTTTTGCAGAAAGGTGCATGGGAAGAGGCTGGAAACTCTGCTGAGGACAGAGTACACATGCTCAGCACTGGTGGTGATGCACCACAAGACATGATCCCTCCCAGCCTGAGTTATTCTGTGAGTCTCTTAGTAGCCTATTCCATCCATATCTTTGGATAACATTGGCCTACTCTTACTAGCTATGGCCAGCAGTGATGACAGTTTAACCAATCCATCTTAAAAGTGGTCCCACATGGATACAAGGGAATAAGAAGAGAGGTGAAGTAAATAAGACTCACAGGTAAAGGCGATCATTCATCGCTACCTTGAACCTGTGGATATGAAAGGCAACAAAAAGCCCAATGTATATATTGAGCTGTGGTAGTGTAACACCAATAACACTGGATATTAGGGGGAAAAATTCTCAGGCAGGCTGGCCAAACACGACCAGGTTGCCCAGAGAAGTTGTAGAGTCTCCACTATTGAAGATGTTCACAATTTGGCTATATATGCTCTGATCTAACTTCGAAGGTACATCTGATTTCAAAGCTGGTCTTGCTCTGATGTGGTGTTAGGCCAGATGGCCTCCTGAAACCCTGGACAACATAAAACACAAGAACAGAAACCTACCAAGAGAGCTGAGATCCAGGCAGGAGAGCTGGTGCCAGGAGAGCACTGAAGAGATCCAGCTGAAGGCTGATAATCATGGGAAGTTTTTACAAGACCCCTGAGAGTCTCTTGCCCCTTCTCTATTAGTTCTTCTACAGAGAGCGGTGCTTCACCTCTCCAAGAGAAGAGGTGGAGCCCATGGCCGAGCATGTTAACAACCTCTTCACTCACAAATACGGCATGCGAAAATGAGGTCTTAGTATGAGAAAATGAGGTCTTTGGACATATCACACAGGATGAAAACATGGAGTTTCTTCCTTAAGAACTGTCCTTTCAGGAGTCATTTGATATTATTCATTTCGTCTCCAGTGGCAAGGCATCAGCTGAAGACATGATTTCTATGACACTTATCAGACAGGAGAGCCTCATCTAGCTCATATGTGGCTCAGCTTTTCCAGCTGATGTGGCTGAACGCAACCAAGAGGAGTTCAGCAGCACATTCACCTTCCATCTGCCTGCAAAAAGGCCTGATAACCATGGGATCTCCCTGCTTGCTGTTGCTGGAATCACCTTGCTCTAATGCTTTTAGAGAACTGTGAGAGTGCAGCTGAAAAATGCTTGCTGCACATTTTATATGGATACAGAGATGACTGGAATATTATCAAGAGTAGCAGAAGAGAGGCTGCTGTTTCTGAAGGGAGAACTGATGATAGACCAGGTCATCTAAGGGAAAGGATGGTGCTGGAGGATGTGAGAATGGAGGTGTCACACACCCCCAGCTCCCTCTTTGCAAGCAGTGATTGCTGCGACTCGCAGCTGCAGCCGCTCCACCTGCATCAGCTGCTGGAAAGGCTGGAAGCAGCTACAAAATCTTTGTAGGGACAGGACGATGGGACTTTATGGGAAACACCCGCTGGCACTCGTCTCAGCTGGCTCCAGCTGACACCAAGCCAACAGGAGGCATCGCTCTCCGGCTCTGTGTGCAGGGAAGGGAAGCTGCCGTCCTCATCCTCTCCACCACCGTCAGGTACGTTTTTAACCAGGCAGCTTCAGGAATCAGGTCATGACCATAATCCGGAGTCTTGCTGTGCCTTCGCTAATGTCACAAAGACTTTTGATACAGCCATAAATTATAAATAAAGCCCATAAATAAACAGTCTGTGACAGAAATGAAGCATTTTAACTGGTGTGTGGGGACCTAATTTTTGTTTCTTAAGATTATCTGCCTTTGAACACTTGCTACGGTTCCACTTCTCATCCCACTTGGGCAGGAATATTTACAGATATTGAAAAATACCTCACTTTCATTTTTGGAGTCTAACCATCATAAGTTCAGACCAAACATCCCTCCTACAGGACACAGTGCCTTGTGTCCTTGAGGAGGACTGCTATGAAACAGCAAAGTGAAATACAACCTCTGATAATGCAATGCTTTGGACCTGGGAGTTCACAGGATTGCCACTAGAGATAAACGAAGTTTTTCCATGTGAGAAGGGCTGAGTTCTTGTCTCTGAGCCTCGGGATGTTTCTTCCCTGTAGGGACAGACTCCATTTCTCTGTGATGCTTGTACTGCAATATGCTAATGGCAGTGACCTTCAGGATTTATTACGGCTCTAGATGGCACAAGGGAAGCTAAATTATAATGACAGATCCATGCCCCCAGGGAGCATCCAGAGTAAGAAAAGCACACTATAAGAGATGGCAAGACACAAAAGATGTAAGAAGAAGAATGAGATATCCAGAGAAGAAGATGCTTCTGTACAGCTTTACACTTGCTGTCTCTGCCCCTTGTCGCTGTCAGAATTGGAGACAGCGTCTCTGATGATGAGTGGGTAGGAGCCAAAGTGACATAGCCCTGAGCCAGAGGTCTGAGCTCCTGCTACCAGGGCACACGGCAACATGCAGATGTGTCAGCGTTCCTGATGGAGGAGGCAGCAGAGCCGTGTCACAGATGGCCGAGTGTCTGTTGCTACAGCACTTTGGTATGACAGATAAGCAATGGATCTAATTATATCACTGGAAGAAGAGAGCCATCTTGCACTCTCCTGTGATCTACGCTACTCATTGCAGAGCTGCTGTGTAGTACAAGGTGCAGCAGAGCATTAGCTGCTCTACAGCACCGCAATACATCACACATGTACCCATTCTCTGGCCACCCTAATATACAGCACTGCCTTCGCTTGCCAGTCCATCACTTGAAAAAGGGACAGGAGGTGTAAAAAGCCTCAGTCAGGTAACTGCATTGAGAGTATGAGTTTCACACAACTCATGCAGAAAGCAATGAACTGTATCGAGGGCTTATATTCACTTTCCCCTGTCCGCTCTGCAGCTATTCATAAAAAAGCATGAAAGAACAATTCCAGCTGACTGCATGTCCTAATGCACTTATGTTCCTGTAATCATTCTGTTTCATCTCCATTATAACCAGAACATGTGGTGCAACCAGAGAGGGAGAAAGGCAGCAGGAAAAAAAGAGGTACAGCTGTACAATAGTTACCTGTTGAGGTATGTGCCTGATGTTGTAACATGTAAGTGCCTGAGTTTAAAGGGTCACTGCAGACCACTGCTCTGGCCCCCCAGGCCTGAGTGGACGAGGTGGTGTGTGAGGACCCACACGCGGTTGTGCATCTCCAAGAGGTACGCTCCATGTTCCCTCTCTGCGGTACACCCGACCCCTTTCCTGCAGGTATCAGAGCTACTCTGCACAATTTTACAAATTGTTCGTTTGTAGGCTTTTTGATGTAAATAAGGGAGAAAAGTGAGAAAAGGGGGCCCTTCTGAAGCTTTAAGTGCTTGCAAGAACTAAAGAGATAGCAACCAAGATAGCAACAGCTGACAATGCTCAGCTCCTATGAAAACCCTCTGCTGCCACTATTGCATCATCCCTCAGACCAGCCCTCTTCCAGGGGCTGAATTAATACCGTGGTCTAGCATATCAACATAGAAGGGTCTGCGATAGAATCTAGCACTTTAATTTTTTTTGTATAAATCTGACACTGGCAATTCATTAACACAATATACAGTGGAGTGATGGGCATGCAGAAGTATCCACTCCTGTAGTTTTCACTGTGGATGAAAAATCTGCTAATGAAATTGAATTATCCAATATTGTCTGCTAACTACTCTACCCTTGGGCTGCAGAGGCATTTGAATTTTTGCAAATCTACAGTCTTTTCTTTTTAAAGAATGACTATACGGAATAGGCAGAAAAAAATTTTGTTTGTGATTCTCATAAAAAAAAAGTCTTCAAGCAATAAGTTTTAAGGAAGCTATCTAAAGAAATTAAAATTGAGATTTTTACTGATGCCTTGTCTCGCTTAGCTAACGTACTCCCTGCAACTTCAGTAGTGGATCTGCATACTCTAGGGCTTATGGCACTGTGTTGTTAGTCAACGTATAATGACCTTCTGTGCTGGATAGCTTTTATTTTTCCATCTAAATTCCCCAAGAATAGCCCTGCCGTTTGGTGCTGGGTGTAATCAGATCATACCAGAGGTGTGTGAAGGAGCAACTGTGTAAAGATATGGATGCAGCTGCAAAGATACAAACTAGCCTCCAGTACAGAGGGGTGCCAAGGTGCTGGGAATCGCTCTAGCATCCCTAGCTGTGGTAGGCGTTGCAGGGTTATATACAGTGCTCAAAGCAAATCAACATAGTCACCCATTATCATGTTGCTGGGTCCAAGACAACAAGGAACTCATCACTCCAGACTTCCTGAGGGTACTTGCTGTTCTGTTGTTTGGGCTGTCTATATGGTTGTGTTTTCATATGCCAGCTGTCTCACCAGGGCAGAACAGAGGCATAAACACAGCCTACTTGTGGAGTGGATAAGATACCTGTCATAGGTCACATTTTCTAGTTTCCCTGATTTCACAGCAAAGCTACTCCGTTCCTCTTCAGCTGCTGATAACTGTTTTTAGGAGGCTGAAGCCCTTAGGCTGTTGGCGTAATCAGGAAGGAATGATGTCTCACTAGTGATTTTTATTCCTGTGGTGGATAATTACCACCTGCAGCATCTCCTGAAGTCTGCTGGCTTTTTGTGCCTTGCAGAATTTCTGAAGAAACGGCTTGGGAAAAGTTTTGGAGACGGGACTCTAGGCAAAGTTGAACGTACAAATAGGCTTCAAAAGTGTTCATCTATAATTTATGTATTGTGGCAATTCCCAAATTCTTAATCTTAGGCTATTACAGCTCCTTATGTGCTAGGTACCTCACAAGTCCAGAACAAAACCAGATGCTCTTCCTTGATATATTTACCACCCAGGCAAGTAGATTTTGCTGCTTCATTTTTGCATCACTTTAATTAATGATTTTAAGGAACAAGTAAAGGATGCACCTTTAAAGCTGTTGCACAGACTGGAATCGTGCTCAAGTAACCAGTGTAAATGCAGTGGTACTTATATATGCCAGTGGACGACCGCCTTAGTTTAAAGCTATTCATTTCTAATAGACTTTCTCTGACTTACACCTGCTGCAGATCTTGCCCTGTGTCTTGAAATGCATCTAGTTTGTGCACAATAGTTGGGATTTAAAAGGAGCCTATGCATATTAGTTTCCAAAATGCCATCACATTTTAATAAGATTTCTACTTCTAATGGACTGAGGTCTCTCAAAAAAACGGGCTTCAATTCCCAGTTTCCACCCTGCTACCACTAAATTAACTCTGTGGCAATTCCTTCCAGAAAGCTTAGTGTTAATTTATTTTTTTATTTTATTTTTTTTTAGGAGTTCCTCCCCTGCATTTCAGTGGTTTAGGACTTTCTTCTTGCTTGGCTTCGTTTTCCTCTTCATGTTTTTTTTATCATCCTTGCTAAGGATACCTCTGAATATAGAGTGACACTCATACCTGGCACCATGAACAGGAAAACTGATGAGTCACAGCAGCTCCAATTTCCACCTGCATCACTGATGGAGAAATATCCTGCTAGGAATAACTGTGCACTTTATAGTCAGCTTCCCCCACTCCCATCACACTCAGTTACAGATTTTTTCTAAACTGCACATTTACAAATGCACAAAAAAAGTAAGCTTCAAGTTTTAAATAATAAGGAGACAATCAAGGCACGCTGTCCATCAGATATCGCCAGAGCTGCCCCTCCACCTGCCCTTTTCCAGACAGCCTGAATCCTATTTCCCTTTGATCACCAGCACATGTTTCCTAGGTGGGATGCAGCCATGAGATGGAGGAGGATGCTGCAAAGTTCTGTAGGACTGTGGCATCTCACGCACCCTACATGGACAGGTGCTACCAGAGGGAGGAAATCCCATACCTCCTTTACATTCCCCTTATAACCCTGCCTAGCTGCCAGGGAAGCTGTTTCCGTATGTTTTGAGCCAACAGACTGTGGTCAGCCTGTAACGTATTTCTCACAGGCTCTCCAGCACTTCATAACCAGGCTTACAGTGAAAGGCCAGTGCAGGTGGGGGAAGCTGGGGCAGCTGCTAAGCCTGGGGAGCACCAGGGTTTCTGGTGGCCTCTCGCCACTGGGTTCACTGGTAGTTTTCATACATTAATGACTGGGAGATAAAGGGGGGAATTTTCATTTAGAGTGGCTTCCATTGCAGAAGGGGAGTGAGGTTGGACTTCACAGCGCATAAAACGGCAGATCTGCCCATCTCTTTGGAAACAAATTGTACCTGTGAGAATTTAACTGGTGTAAAAATCCTCCCTAAGGATATAGTCAAGATCAGCCTCTTCCAGGGAATCTCTCTTCTCTCTAAAAGGTAGTTGTCTTTAGGAGTTATTTGTGTCTAACTGTGAGAGAGCCTTTGCGTGCATTCCTGCTTGTAAATAATAGGATAAAATATATGGGCAGCTCAGGTGCTGTAGTGCTTGCAGCATCTTTGATGAATGCACGTACAGATATATGCTTCCTATATTCGTTCTGAAATATTTCAGAGACCTTCTCACAGCGGGAGATGCTGGTTACCGCAGAAACACTCTGCTGAGCAATTCTTGCTGGGATCTTGTCAATGCTTCAAGTTATGATCCTCGTCTCCAGGCTCTGCTCAGTATTGTGTGGCCTCTCATTGACAACATCTCTGTTGGTATTTCACCAACATTTCTTTCACACTAAGTGCCTTGCAAGGTGGGGGAAGCAATACAGAGTCCTTGTCCTTGCATGGACTGTAAGGGACACCTTTGGAGGGATGGGCAACCTGGTCCCAGGGGGTGCCCACCTTGGCCATTATCTTTCACACCCCACGCTGGGGCCGGACACCGTTGCAGCTGCATTCACGAGGCCATCTGGGTGAGCCTCGCTGCCAGAGGGACATGGTTTGTGTCATTTCAGGTTCTTTGTTTGTATTTTGCCGTAAGTATATTGCCAAGATTTTGAATCCACAGTGTTATGGAGTGCTCCTTGTGTCCGAAACACCTTCTAGGCTCAAGGACAGACCCTGACCCCTGCTAAAGCCTAAGGGCTGGCATGGCAGTGGTATCCTTCTCCTTTTGCTGCTTAAGCCCACAGTGCATGAAGGCACTGGTCCACACTGGGGCCATCTCATGGGGCTGATCAGTGAGGGCTGAGGTGGACTTCTGCACACCCAGGCAAGCAGAGTGGTGGAGCCAGCCATGATTCTCTGGGTAGTCGGCCAGAAACCCTCCTGCTTTGCCCACTCATCCACCAAAATGCTGACACTGGCTCCGTGCCACGCTCCATCCCGCCACTGAACCAATTATTACAACCGCCCTATGCAAGCAGATTAAATTAATATTTTCCCCGTCTAGGAAATTGCAGTCCTTGGAGGTGGGGAGGTGGACCAAGAGAGTAAGTGGCTTGCTCACAAGAACTAAGCCATCTTGTCCGCCCTCCCACCTTTTCCCTGCGGGGCTGGGAGGCTGGAAATAATCACCTCCAGGGTGAGCTGCCAGCCATCTCATAATGACACAAAAAAGGACCAGGCTCTCAATATATCTTCCAATTAAGGACAGAAGTAGGGCCCTACACTTCCAGACCATTACTTTTGAAAGCTTGGCAGCCTGACCAGCTCTCGCGTCTGAGAGGAGACTCAGAATGACAAATTCTGCTTGAAGCCACCTTCAGTGTGTACCAAAGAGAGTCAAAATGGTGAAGGGTGACCACCCTCACATTTGCAGCACAGAGAGCTAAAAGTGTCGCTTCAGTGCAGAGCTGTTAGAAACCTCAACAGTTTCTGCCTCTGTGCAATGAGCTGTGGTGTGTTCTCAGTGTGCAATGAGCTGTGGTGACTTCGCAGTGGTGTTCCTGCTCTCCTGCCCTTACTGTGTCATCTTCGTCCCCTAAGTAATCAAGAGAAGACTCTCCAGTTACGTGTTTTAAAATGTTCTTTGCATTTCTGCATGAGTGCTCAGACCTGCAGTGGGGATAATAAAGTGAATAGAAAATTAACATGATTGTGTACGTTTCATTAAAAACAAACAGCAAGGTATAAAGGCCAGCTCTCACATGCAAATTTAGCTTGGATCTATGGACTTGCAAGAATAGCCCAGGAGTAGCAAGTAAAGTCTACTACATTTTATTTGAGTTTTCTCCCTAACTGAGCATGACCAATTTAAAAAATCACAAATCTAACATGCTGCTTCTGTCTGGGTAACGATCTCTGCATTCACTGGGCTAATCATACAAGCATTATTTTCAAATTATCCTAACATACCTGAGACTGTGCCTAACACTTGCTGAAAAATAGGAATTATTTTTTTATGTGAAATTTAAGGAGGGGAAGAGAAACAAGAAGTAAAATATGAAAACAAAAATGGTGTTGGCTTGTAAAAAAAAAGTATAATATTTAGGAAAAATTATGGGTTTTTTTCCCCCTGCAGATAACATCTCTGAGCCAGAAGCTGTTGATCGGCTCCCGCTAGCTTTCATGGCTGTGGTCATGAGAGAAGGGTATAACAACCAGGCTTTTTTGAGTGTGATGTGTTACACTGCCGTCACCTCTAGCTCTCTGCTTCCCTCCTTGTGTTTTTCCTGACACCTTGCTTTAAAGCACAAGCTCTAGACTGGAGCTGTTTGGTTACTGTCAGACATTGTGCCCAAAGAAAAATGTCTTACTTTTTTAGCTTTTATTTCAAGTAGCTGTATTCTTTTAAGTTCATCCTTTTTACCGTCAGCCATGGTTGCCAACAGCCAGCTGATTGTCAACAGTTTCCTACTGCACCGATTCATCTCTCACTGTCTTTTCATTTTTCCATCAAAAAGTGTTTATAAGTAAAAAATGTTGACCAGTTCTATCGTGCTCTCTGGAACATTAAAAGAACAGTGGGTATGAAGGCTTAATAATGAGCTGTCATGTCTTCCCCTTTTCAGTGGGTTTATTTGACCATAGCTGAGCTTAATGAGTAGAATGCAGGAATTTTACTATTAGATGAATATAGAAAAAATCGGGATGCCTGCTGCAACAAGCAATTGCAGTGAGAAAAAGAGTGAGAGGAAATAGTAAGGATATTAAATGTAGCTGTCTTTGGAAGAAGCCCCTCAAAATTATAACAATGCTTTCTTTCAGCTACAACAGAACTGTGATGCTATTGCACTGGCACTTCAGTTCACATCAGGAGTGCTCTTTAAACTGGAGTCAGTAGTTCCCCCTCACTGTGTTTGGGTCACCTTCTGGAAAGGCCTTGGAGTGCATGAACAGGATTCTTTTTGGATGAATCAGGACCAGGAGATATTTCCTATTAATTCACCAATGTCTCTGTTGTGTGTTCATCCTTGGGGCCAGACTGGATCTAGTCTGAGGGAAACTGCCTTGAACTGTGAGCAACGTGGGTGCCCGCTGCTCAGCACCAACGCTTTTTCTGCACAGATGCACTCCAAGGCACGGCACTGCTTCCTAATGCAGGCATAGCCTGTGGCTAAAGAAAGGGGACAGAGTACTCGCAGAAATCAGACAACACTGCAACATTCGTAACTCAGATACTCTTTTCTTTTTCTTTTCTTTTCTTTTCTTTTCTTTTCTTTTCTTTTCTTTTCTTTTCTTTTCTTTTCTTTTCTTTAATTATTTTCTTTAATTTTCTTTAATTGTTTTCTTTAATTTTCTTTAATTTTCTTTAATTTTCTTTAATTTTCTTTAATTTTCTTTTCTTTAATGTTCTTTAATGGTCTTTAATTTTCTTTAATTTTCTTTAATATTCTTTAATTTTCTTTAATTTTCTTTTTCTTCTCTTCTCTTCTCTTCTCTTCTCTTCTCTTCTCTTCCCTTTCCTATTATACAGTGGCCCATGATCATCTCTGTAAAATCTCAGTGTCTTCCAGTAGTGCATTAAGCAATATGAGTAACATTTATCAACGTTTACACAAAGGATAATCAAGACCTCATTGTTTCCAGGCTCTCCAAAACTGAACATGAATACACGAATGTGTAATAAGGAAATTCTCTTATTGATTCAACTGATCAAAATGTATTTGCATTAGTAGCACAGGATAATTGGGGCACATTATAACAAAAAAACTGATTGGTAGTGTAATGCTGTTCTAAATATGAATATATTATCCTTTCATGCATTTAATATTTACATTAATCACTAACTTGGTGCCATCTTCAATTTTGCTGAACAGCCTTCAAGCTGGGAAGTTGAAGCTCTTTAAATCTACTCTTATATTTACAGACCCTCTTAGACTGCCTGATAATATGAACCTTTAATTTTAAATCAGTCTGAAAAATCAGCGTGAGATAATTGTTACATTGGTATTCTTTTTCCCTTTCTTCTCTCGGGGCATTGCTTATTATTTGTTTCCTTAGCTGAGGAAACAGACGGGTGTTGGCAAATGTAGAACTGCAGCGTTCTCCCTCTGCAATGTACATGGCTGCTATTATCCTAAGTCACTAATATGTCATCGTTTCCAGTCTTATCCCGGTTGCCTCATGCAGATTTCTGATGCAGGGAGCCCCATACTTCTCCAGGCAGCAAACACGTAAGACGAGGTGGAATCAGCTGCTCCCCCTTTTCCCAGACCTTAGCTGCTACTAGCTACTGAAAGGAGACAACGTATTTTTTTTCCACAGTACCTGACCTCCAAGGAGACATACTTCTAACAAGCAAGACAAAAATAATATGAGGCAACGTGATACTCCTAGTCCAACATTTTAAAATTAGGCACATTTGTACTGTTGGAAGAACAGATGTCAACATCAGGTCAGATGGACATATGCAGCATGTGAAATGTCGTGTGCAATCAACAGGTATCAGTAAGGTTAATAGGGCTGCAAATGCAAATATGCAGCCCTCCAAGGACCAGCATAGTTCTGCCGAGCGTTACAAGTGATCAAATCCTGCTGAAGGTAATTAGAGCTGAAGGCCCTCTGCATTTTTCAGAAGATCTAAAACATTTAGCTTCGGACTACATCCTTTTTGCTAAGGGAAATTGTTCTTTTCTTTTCTTGGTAACTTCTTTGGGTTTGTCACGGATTTCCTCCCTCCTCACCTTAATCCCTTCAGGACAGGTTTTTACCTTTTGCTAAATCAATCAGGACAAAGAATGACAGATCAGATTGTATGTCAAAAATCTGTCCAATAGTCAGTACTATAAAAATCATAGTAGCATAAAATCATGGAATGATTGGGGTTAGAAGGGACCTTTAAGATCATCTTGTTCCAACTCCTCTGCCATGGGCAGGGACACCTCCCACTGGACCAGGCTGCTCAAAGCCCCATCCAACCTGGCCTTGAACACTTCCAGGGATGGGGCATCCACAACTTCCCTGGGCAACTTGTTCCAGTGCCTCACCACCCTCACAGTAAAGAGTTTCTTCCTACTATGTATCTCCCTTCTTTCAGTTTAAAACTGTTACCCCTCATCCTATCGCTACACTCCCTGATAAAGAGTCCCTCCCCATCCCTCCTGTAGGTACTGGAAGGCTGCTATAAGGTCTGCCTGGAGCCTTCTCTTCTCCAGGCTGAACAACGCCAGCTCCCTCAGCCTGTCTTCATAGGAGAGGTGCTCCAGCCCTCTGGTCATCTTCATGGCCCTCCTCTGGACCCGTTCCAACAGGTCCACGTCCATCTTGTGTTGAGGACTCCAGAGGTGTACGCAGTGCTCCAGGTGGGGTCTCATGAGAGCAGAGTAGAGGGGTAGAATAACCTCCCTCAACCTGCTGGTCACGCTTCTTTTGATGCAGCCCAGGACGTGGTTGGCTTTCTGGGCTGCAAGCGCACATTGCCATCTCATGTTGAGCTTTTCATCCACCAGTACCCTCAAGTCCTTCTCCTCAGGGCTGCCTTCAATGCATTCTCTGCCCAACTTATATTTGTGCTTGGGATTGCACTGACCCAGGTGCAGAACCTTGCAATTGACATTTTTTGAACTTCATGTGGTTCGCACAGGCCCACCTCTCAAGCCTGTCCAGGTCCCTCTGGATGGCATCCCTTCCCTCCGGCATGTCAACCACACCACACAGCTTGGTGTGCAGCCATCCAGCCAATTCCTTATCCACTGAGTCGTCCATCCATCAAATCCATATCTCTCCAATTTAGAGACAAGGATGTCATGCACGACAGTGTCAAATACTTAGCACAAGTCCAGGTAGATGATGTCAGTTGCTCTTCCCGTATCCACCAACACTGCAACCCCGTCATAGAAGGGCACCGAATTTGTCAGGCATGATTTGCCCTTAGTGAAGCCATGTTGGCTGTCACTGATCACCTCCTTGCTTTCCATGTGCCTCAGCATCATTTTCAGGAGGATCTGCTCCATGATCTTGCTGGGCACAGAGGTGAGACTGACTGGCCTGTAGTTCCCCGGGTCTTCCTTTTTTACATTTTTGAAAATGGGTGTTATTTTTCCCCTTTTCCAGTCAAGGGAAACTTCACTGGACAGCCATGACTTCTCAAATAGGATGGATAGTGGTTTGGCAACTTCATCTGCTAGCTCCCTCAGGACCCATGGATATACGCACCTATAGGTTTTTGGCTGATGCTTCATAACTATGTTTTTTCAAGGTTAGTTTTTGAAAGTTGCAATCACATATTATATCTTAAAATCCCACTTATGTATTCACAGATACAATGAGATTACAAATTATATCAGCCCATTGAGTTAATAACTAACATAAGAGTCTGCTGACATTGTGGAAATGCATTGTAAATTCTTTCAATATCAGAAAGATCAAGAGTAAACACAGCTCTAACCCTACAAAATTGTTGAAAATTCTGTGAAAACAAATTGATTTTGCCTCTGGTCTGGAAATGGGTCCCCAGTGTACCCATTAGAGCAGAAGCAAGCCCTGCCAAAGCAGCACTAAATGCCACAAAGACCGATCCGTGATGTCCAGTCCAGCTTCATCTGGTACCTGTCGCCACAGGCAATTATGATCAAAGTAACAAATTTCTCTCAGATTACACACAGCATGGGATAAGATCCTATACTTGTACAGCTTCACTTGTTTGGAGAAGTGTCCCTGAAGTGCAACAGAAGGCTATACATTAGATTGTTTTCCTTTGTTTTTATGTTTACTCAGTAATTGTCATATGTAAGGAACTTAGATTAAGAATATTTTACGCTTTCTGCAAAATTAACAGCGTTATCAAATAAACATGACATGCCTGGCTTTGGTAATGGTGGAGACCACTTTTCTGCTTCTATAAATGCCCCAGGTAGAAAACAAGGGAAATAAATAGTTGCAATATTTTTGAAATAAATGGCGCACTGTGGTTTTCCTGTTTAATGTCATGTTTTCTGTTTTTTGACCACAAGAATTAACTTCTTTCCAGAGACACAAGGAACAGGGAAAGACAGCACAGTAGTTAAGACTGATGAAGGCATACTGAAGATGAAAGGCCAAGCCAGGATCCTGCTTGGGCCTGGTGTTGAAGCACTGGGTTACTGCGGCAGTTACTGGTCAGGAAGCTGGGGGCTGAATAGCCATAAATAAAAACAGGAGTTGTAAGCGAAGTCATTAAAGGAAAGACCGTTTTCCAGAGAGAGAAGGACCACAGAGCATCCCTGGAAAAAAAACACAGTTCAGTGAAAGTGTCTTGGATTGCGTGTTGCTGAATATTGCTGAAACTTCCTTCTTATATGCCAATGGACTGGTGACCCTTCTTGTGCGCACCATCAGCAGCTCTACCTACACCCGTTAGATCCACAGTTTATATTGTCTGTTTGCATCCATGAACAGATCTAGTGTCCAGCTTCAGTGAGTTGAGGCAAATGTGAGAGAGACAAATCTCACCGAATCTCCATAGAAATTTGTGTTATCACCAGCTTCTTGTTAGTCATGGAGCTGTGGTCTAGCACAGTGAATTACACCACCCAAATGGTGTAGTTGCTTGAACAGTTCATGAATAGACACATTTCCATATGGAAGACTGGAGAGGACTGTGTTAAGAAATTCTGTTTCTCTGTTATGGGAAACTTTATTTTTGCTTTCTGCATGGATCACTCAGCTCCTGCCCGTCTTCTTGCGTCTGTGCTCAAAATTCTTACCTGTTCTTGCTACACTCCGACATCATTTGCTACCAATTGTCAGAGCATGAAGTGCATATGGAGGTCAAGGGTACCCCCCACATTATCTTGTCTTTTGGTGGGAAGCACCACAGCTTTTACCCATGAGAAAATCAACGTACATCTCTGTTCTTAGTGTGTGACAGTAACGCAAATTGAGACCTACTGCTCAAAAAGAGAGAAGAAAACTTTTTTGGTGTTGTAGAGAGTTTGTTTCTTTCATGTCACCAAGAAATGGGCAAAAATGTGTCATTTGTGCTCCCTTATGTCATTCAGACAAGAACTGGAAGAGTCTCTTTTTTTCTCCTATTGCTTCTTTTTACCTCAGTAATATAAAAAATGTCAAACTGAGTCTGCCCTTGCTTGTTTGAAAACTTTTAAGTTCTCAGGGGTGAACCAGCACTGCAATCCTTGTACTTGCCTGCCTTGCTTTTCCCATAGTTTGTCTTTTTCATGTTTAATCAGACTGTGGTCTCATTCCCACAGTGAGCTGTCCGTGAGCAGACGAGTGCTTCTGTATGCAATTCAGGTGGGGAAAGAGCCTGAACATTGTCTGCTTCCTACCATGTCCCAGCAGATTTGGTGTGTTCCTGTTTCCTTTTCTAGAAGAAAGTAATGACACAGTGACTGGCAATATGTCTGGCTTATCTTATCTTATCTTATCTTATCTTATCTTATCTTATCTTATCTTATCTTATCTTATCTTGTCTTGTCTTGTCTTGTCTTGTCTTGTCTTGTCTTGTCTCCAAATATCCACCAGTTCTGTAACAGAAAGCATTCAAACAAGCAGCTTTTCCAGGAATTATTGTGGCCAGTAGGTCAAGGGAGGTGATTCTACGCCTCTCTTCTCATGAGACCCCACCTGGAGTACTGCGTACACCTCTGGAGTCCTCAACACAAGATGGACGTGGACCTGTTGGAACGGGTCCAGAGGAGGGCNCTGCCCATGGCAGGGGGTTGGAACTAGATGTTCTTTAAGGTCCCTTCTAACCCAAACCATTCTATGGTTCTATGAATTGACCCTGGAGTTTACATTCATCTCTGCAGTGTAACTGATTCCAGGACTGGTTCTGTTCAGAGCAAGTAGAACCTCCATGGCTAAAACCATGGTGAAGAAAAGGCCTCCAAGAGAGTAATATTGGCATCTGATGATTTCGGTCTTGATAATATAGATGTCATTTTGCATTTCCTGTCAGAGAACATATTGAGTCTTATGAGGAGTGGCTGAGGAAGCTGGGGTTGTTTAGTCTGGAGAAAAGGAGCACGAGGGGAGACCTTATCACTCTCTACAACTACCTGAAAGGAGGTTGTAGCGAGGTGGGGGTCGGTCTCTTCTCCCAAGCAACAAGTGATAGGACAAGAGCAAAGGGCCTCAAGGGAGGTTTAGATTGGATATTATGAAAAATTTCTTCACCAAAGCATTGGAACAGGCTGCCCAGGGAAGCGGTGGAGTCACCATCCCTGGAGGTATTTAAAAGATGGGTAGATGTGGTGTTTCAGGACATGGTTTAGTGGTGGACTTGTCAGCCCTAGGTTAGCAGTTGGACTCGAAGATCTTAAAGGTCTTTTCCAATCGAAATTATTATATGATTCTATGAAGGTGCAACAACCCTGAATGCATCCAAAATTGACACAATCTATTGAATGATGCCAACCCATCACTGCCTGGCATTTCAGACTTGAGCAAAACAGAGGAAATGCTGAGTCATTAACAAAGACTTCTTCCCTCAATAGAGTTAATGATTCCAGTTAAATGGATGTCAGCAAAGGTAAAACAAAAGACCGTTTCAAACAGAAATAACAAAAATTTATTTCTGTCTGAATCAAGTTTAATTTCATGGAGTATTGTTTGTGATAAATTCTGTTTGTTTCCAGCCGTCTATGGAGTCATTCATGAAGCACAGGGCAAACAAATTTTAATTTGTCACCGGAGCAGAAAACAAAAAAAAAAAGTAAACAAAGAAAAATCTCTTTAGCTTCCCACACATCATAGACAAACAAAACAGGGTGCAATGTCTACTTTGCCTTCTAAAACCTCTTCAGCTGTGTCAACATTGATTGGCACAGGCTTCATATCCTGGATTCCCTCAAGCTCCACGTCAGACAAATGCAGACCCACGACTCCAGTCAGGTGGGCAGGCAGCCGGACCAACAGGGTCGCAATCTCAGCCAACTCTGTTCTGTTGCTAGCCCTAGGTAAGCAGTTACAAAGCTGTGCTACACACTGGTAATAATGACTTTTCAATCTGCATCAGGTGCTCACCATCTGGTCTCTTGCCTTTGTGAGATGCGTGAGAAGAAGAAAGCAAAAACAACAGCTTTGTGGAGAAGGTGACTGTGGCCAAAAATGTAGTGAAATATTTCTGAATAAGCTTAAATTGAAGTGCACAGCTTATCCCAGTACACTTCAGGAAAGCATGAGCTTACTCCTTTGACAGAATTGCACTTTTGTGTTCAGCAGGCAAAATATAAGTGTGTTGTCCTCCAGAAGCTTATGGTGAAGAAGGATGATAATGTAGCTTAAAAAAAGATAATTTTGCTTACAATGAAGCAAAGTGGCAAGACAGTCTCCTTGCTCCAATGTACGTACTTCAATCTGTTGAGGTTTAGGAAAAAAAGGCCACCTGTTTCCAGGGTGAAGTTCTCCTCCAATATTTTGACACCTTGTTATTTGCATTTCTCTTGTCCTTTAAAAAACCCCACAACTTTGTGTACTGAAGCAAGCAGCAAACTTCTTATGGCTTTTGGCAGCTTGTATTCCAGATGGCCTGGACAAAACCATAAGATATTATATAAAAGATTCAATTCTACAAGTCAATGCATGGAGAATATTTCAGGTGATGACATTAAGTTGTTTACCAGGGCATGTGTAGTGTGTTTGCAGGCTGATATCACCAAATGCTAAACTCTTTGTGGTTTTCATCCACATTCATCAACTTTACTGTTATACTTAGAGCAGCAGCCTCGCTCTCTTAATACATGCTGCTAACCAGATGGCCTCAGAAAACACAACCATATGAAGTCTGATCCCACTTAATTCTTAATCTCTTCATGCAGTACACTTTCTTGATCTTGCGTCAAAAAGAGGCATAATCTAGTAGCAGGAGAGTGGTAGTTGATTCAGTGCACAATTCTGCCCCTGATGTATGTGATGGAGATGAGGCAACAGCATCTCTCTAATATATAGCTTTAAAAACCTCTTTGAAATGGAGTTTGGCTGTGGCAAACCATGTTTTAAAGTATTACAAGGTTTTCTGTGTCATTATAGCATGAGAATTCATGATAGAGGCTTCTGAGGATCAGAGGACATAAAAATATTGTTAAGCTTTTAATATAAAAGACTGCGATATGATCCTTTTTAAAGGACTTCTATATGGTTAAAGCCACCTTGTCATGTCCTTTGTAGAAGAAAACAATTGCTTTTCTTATCTTCCTTTTCTGAGAGATCTCCCATAACTGAGTAAGGAGGAGTTATGAAAATGAACTTGCATGGCTTTCTTCCCTTCAGTGCCCATGCACCTCTTTATACTAAGAACAAATTTAAAAGGACACAATACTGTCCAATACTTCGAGCACAAACCCAATGGCAGGCCAGGGTACAGCCTGGTGTCTGGGACTGAGAGCATCCCTTCGTTGGGATGAATCATGGGATTTGTTATTCTACAGTTGGTAGGAGAGGCCACACACTTGCGTGCAATTTGTCAAAAAGCCTTGACAAATAAATGTGTAGTTAGAGGTGATGGCAAGCAGTAATTAGAAATTCTGCCCTACCTCCCTCCCTCATTGTGTAGCATCTAAGTCCAGGAGGCAGCTTCTGGCAGTTTGCAGGTGGATGCCACCTACAGACATGAAACTAATCAAGCGTACAAAATACTTCTAGGGTTTGGGGTTTTTTTCCCCACCTTGGAGATCCTGAGAAGTATTTAAAAATGAAAATGTGACTTGACAACCTGCAGAGGGAAATAGGACTTGTTTGGTTTTTTTCTCCTGCTGATCTGTGATGGGTGCAGTGATTCATGCACAGGCTTAGAAGTGTCAAGAGCTCTTCCACAGACATCTTTGCTCCTGCAGCGAACAAGCTTGCAGTGCAATGGGCACCCAGCACGCCGTCTCTTTATCCTACTTTAAAAAACTGGAATCAGGAACAGCATTGGTCATGTGCCTGCAGGATTTGTTGTGGAGTAACTGGAGTAACCTCCTTTGCACCAATGAAAGTACTCCTGATTTATGCCAGCAAATGTGATTACAGAATGAGGTCCTTTTGTATTAATTTACCATCCTTCCTCCTGGGGCACCAGTTCTGGCAGTGAAGTTTTACCCATCTTGGGTTAGATGTGCAGTCATCAACTGTCCCACTGGTGCCATAGCAAGCAGCTTGGACGGAAATCCAATCTCTCCCACACAAGCTGTGCTGGAGACTACTGCAATGAGCCTGAGCTCTTGGAGTTCAGTTCACCAGCTGTTTGTGGGGGGATGTTGTGGTGCAGGATCGTATCATGAAGCCACTGGAAATGGCTATCCCCAAGGAGCCTGTGCTCCTGGAGTTTGTCTTTAGAGCATGGCATTTAGAAGGAGCAACTCACACATATATTTCTTTCAGTCTCATGCGTGTATTCAGTCATTCTTTAGGACTTCTTTGTGATAAGGGCTGTGCCTGTCTTATGAGACCGGGTTCAGTTTTGAGCATGCTGTAATCACGGAGCATCTGCACCTCACAGCCACTTTGTTGAACATCTTCCTGATTTTGTAGCACAAACATCAGAAAGCCTTGGCTGCCTGCTTCCCCAGTGGGGAAAGCGAGGACACTTGTGAGCATTTGACATTTCAGTCTAATCCAATCTACATAAGGACGCCTCATCCCCTGTCACAGGGCAGTGAATTCACTGGAGATGCTCCTGTGGGAGTACAGGGAGCCTTGTGTGGTAGGAACAGCACGTGGGTAGCCTTAGGGGAGAAACATCCAGCACAAGTCTTACATGCAGAGATGAGGGGTGGTCTTCTCTCAGACTTGTGTGGGTTGCACCAGGGTAGCTCTATAAGGAATTATGAAAGATAATTGCAAAGCAGGTCTGCTGGACATCCTTTTTACCTCATTGCCACCCACTAAAATCTCTGAGTCATATGTACAGAGGCCAAAGGACAGACACAGCCCTTAGCAACCTTTTGTCCAGCCCTTTCCCTTTCTTACTGGCTCTGACCCTCTCCTTGACCTTATCAAACATGCCTGACTTTAGGCAGTTCTCCCTCTACTAGTAAATGAGATGAGTCAGGGACCAAGCTCTGGCCCAGAGCCCAGCAAGCACAGCACAGCTGAGATACATGCAGTTGACCTCTACTACTACTGCCCATGGTGGCCACATCCAAACTGTTTACCCAGAGCCCTTCCTGGCCCACACTAACCTTAGGCTGTGCCCAGGGTCAAACGGCACCGTGGAGTGTGAGACAGCTCAGCAGTATGGGTGGCTGTGACCTGGGGCTGAGGTCCATCTTCTGGCCCTGTTAGCCTGCAAGGAGCACTGGGTGAGGAAAGAAATGGATCTTTCCTGTTGGAGGGAAAGATGCAGATGGAGTGCTGTCCTGACCCTGCTCCACTGGGTCCTGTTCCAGCGACCTGGGACCAGTCTGGGGGGAGCACCGAGGACACGGAAGAATGGGTAACAGTGGGGAGCCCCTCGCTCCTTCCCCACCAGTCTGTGGGGTGGGTGGCAGAGGGCTGGCTGAGGGTATTCTGAGCCTGTACATCAATGGACATATTTCCTGCCTCTACCCTGAGCCAGGCTGGCTGGTGCCAGGGGCTGGAGAAGAGGAAGAGGGAAGTGGTGAGGGAGACCAGGGAGCATCACCCTCTGCTGACCATCATGCAGCGAGAGGGCAGATGTAGAAGAGACTCTGAGGCATGTTCTTGCCTTGCACCTCTGCTGCTAAGTCTCCCAGTCCCAGCTTGTTCCTGGGGCATCCTCATTAATGGCCTGGGGGAAGAAGAAAGAGAATAAGAAACATCGTCTTTCCTATAGCGCAGTCTCAACTCCTACCTGTCTAACAGCCAGCAAGGACCTAGATCTACACAATCGAAATAACAGTGGTGCCCATCCACGTGATCATTTCTGGCATGCTTTTTGTGATGGAAGCGTTTGATCCACCACCAGTCTGCTGTTCATTAATTGCCCACAGACATGGAAGACTGAGCAATTGCAGTTGTCTTTGGAAATAGTGATTTCACTGTCTGGTCGGTTTTTTTCAACAGAGCAAGGAAAAGTGTAGGTCACAAAGACACCAGTTACCTGAGATGTGTCAGTCAATCACCACAGCCAGCAGCAAACTGCAGGGCAACTTCCACTGCCTTGATGGATCACACGCAAAAACACGGTGTACAGAGAAATGCTTTGGATCCCAGGTGTTTTTTGTTCTCTGTGTTTTTGTAAGGATAAATCATGTTCAATACTGAATCAAAGTAGATTTTCAGGGGTTTTAGCCAAAATGGAAATGCTCTGCTAACACTGACAACCTACATTTATTCAGCTAACAAACACTGTTCCTGAAAAAACTGTCAGATATGACTGTCATCTGAATCAAAGTAAATGAAGAGGCTGCCAAATTTGCCTTGAAAATCCCAATAATTGCCCATGTATCCTTCATTTGTGTCAGGCAATGGGCAAAGTAGGGAAAATGAGAAATAGGGTATTAAAAGACAGCAACAGAGAGACACTAAGATAGGTAAGAAAAACTATAATTAATGTCAGTGCTGAATTATAGGAGATTTGAAGGAAAATACATATTTTAATTTAGAAGATGATTTGATCTCAATACCATTACAAAGAAGCTCTCACCTGCTACTAATATTCTTCTACATTTCAAAGATTATTAGTTATATGAAAGGGTAAAAGAAAATCTATGAATCAGATTAATTCAACGCAGCTTGCACAACAAATAGGAGGGAACATAGGGATTTTAAGGAGCAAAGGGGCTTTGATCAGCGTGTGGTGATGGTTCCTGAAACACGGCAACATGTCTGCTGACAGCATGCACCAGCAGATGTAGGGCCACCAAAAGCAAATGCTAGACCTCCTTGGTCTTCAGCTCTACTTTTAGGGAACTTCTTTGTCCCAGCATATGCATTTCTTATGCATCCTTGACCAGGTACACATTCTCAAAGGTAAGCCCAGACTATTTCAGAACAATATAAACAACAGAGATGGATCGCACAGTAACAATAACATATGCATGGGACTTCTGAGTTCGCTGCACCTTTTAGTGAAAATTGCAATGCTCTTGGGGACGGGGAGAGTCTGGCTTATAAGAGGCAAATTGGTGCTTCTGCAGTGACTTCGTCTTGTGGGTATTGGCTACAGGGAGGCAGGGGTCCTGAAGAGTTAGTAGGGATGAGCACATGAGGCTGGTAACCTCATCAGCTAACATTGTCAACTCCAGGAAAAGAATACACATAGGAAATGAGTAAGTGATGAACCAGCGAATCACTTCCCGTGGTGGACTCTAGAAAATTAGCATTTGCTGGCAGGTGCCACATAGTTACTTCTAGTACTTAAGGTATCAGTTGTGATGTCTCAAGTACCAAACGGTAACACCAAGTGTTGGCTTTCTGGTACAGCTCTTGTCTCTGCTTACTCCAAACTGCGTACAGCAGAGCCCACATTGTTTCTACCTGCCTGCAGCTCTTTGATTTTTTTAATTGTTACTCAAACATTTGCCTGATAATCCTGCCCTGGTGTCTTGACCTAGAAAATAAAACATTTGGTCTTCAGCAGATGTGGGGAACGGGGGACCACTGGCAAACAGATCTGAGCAGCCTCTGGGAGCACTCCGTGCTCCTGCAACCCTCACCACTGTGGAGCTCTACTGTCACAGTCACCGAGGTGACTCAGGCCTAGGCTTCCTAAGGCTTGTCTAATAATGAGAGATACTATATTTGCCTCTAATTAAAAAAAAATAAGGCAAAAAACAAGCAAAAAAAAAAAAAAAGCATGTGGTTCTAAAGGAAGGAAATTCTGGTTCTTCAGCCACCAGCAACCAGGGGACAAGTCACTGCACAGTTTGTTTTACTTTTCTTAAAATGACTTTCTGTGAACTCCTCAAAGTGTTTAATCTGAATGAAATTCTTAGCATTATCCTTTCTTTCCAGAATACTCCAAGTTTCTCTATGTGGAGAGAAATAATAGCTCTGAAGTGGAAGAGCTTCTTGTGAAGCACTGGGATGCCCGAGTGTCAACAAAAGACTGGAGATAAGTACCTGAATGACTGCAGGAAGGAGCCGCTGTAGCATACAATTGACTACCCAGAGGCTGAGGAAACCACAGGTCTGAAGAACCAAGCAGTGTCTGGATCTGGTAAAACAGTGCACAAACTGAGTTCAGGAAGATTTTCTTCACTTTAGTCCGAGCACATTGTGCTATTCAGGGATGTTCATGTTAGGTACTTCTTGTCTGCTCTAATGCTTTCGAGATGCTGTTCATTATACGAATGCCCTCAGTAGCTGAGGGACAAGGTATTTGTCATTCTCTTCTCAACAGGGGTTGCTCCTGTTACTGAAACGTCTTCAGTGCAAGACCAGAATCCCTGCTGAGTAAGTGTGCCTGGTCACCAGCCACCCATCAGAGCTGACAGTGGAGATTATATCAGCTAACAATTCTGCAGATAGTTACTGAGAGGAATAGTGATCATCCAAGCTGCTCCGTTGACAGCATGAACCCTTCACAGCGTCAATCGGCAAACCAAAACAGACTACTTTCATTACGCAGTGTTTCCAATTTGGTCTGCTCTAGTAAATTCTTTAGCATGCAGGACTTACCCTCTAGGAGTGCCCACCTTTCTCCACTGACTGCAGAAGAGTTCAGCAAGACTAGCTTTGACCTAATATTTTGGTAGCTGAAGCTCAGCAAAATGAATTTTCACCCTCAGTGACTGTTGGGTAATTCCACTCAAAAACTTCCCACCATATTTCCCCAAATCATTTCCTTCAGAAAACATTTATCAGGCAAAAAAATGTGGTTTTACTTGTTCACATTGTGCTGGTGGACAATTAAGTCTATTGCTTTCCTGCATTACCTCAGTCACTATCTTTTTTTACTTTAATTTTTTTACTTTTTTACTTTTTACTTTAAATTTACCTCCATGGTCACATAAATGTCAAAGGTGGATTTCACAGAAGCTCTCCAGCTGATGGTCAGGCAAAAGTCTGTGAAAGAGTATCAATATGCCACTGCAAACAGTGTAATCTTCCCTACCAATATGAAATACTCCATCCTTAAACATTTATAATGTATGTGCTCAGATATTCAACTCCTTCACTACTTGTTTCTTTAGGTGTTTCATGATGTCTGTTCGAAGATCTAAACACTTTCCACAAAATATGTTAATCCAGACATTCATTCAGGCTCTCACAGTTTTTGGTAGGCTATTTCCACACCATACCTAACACAAAGCCTTTTCTTCATGCTGTAAGTAGCACACATCATCCGTCTCTGTAGCATCTATCTCTGTCTCACTGTAATAGACTGTCAAGTGTATTTTTGTTCTATTCTTCTAATGCAGATTTCCACTGTGCCAGAGAAGGGAGTTAATCTTATCCTAAATTCTGAAGTGATAGAAAGGGCCTTTAAAGGCCACTAATCCATTTCATTCATATCTCCTGAATAACTGCTGGTTATTCCTTCACCTTTCCCTACGCAGAGTTATCCCTGTCCCCTTCTTGAATGCTTGGTGAAAATGGAGTTGTTTCAATAAGCTTGGAAGTTTAACAAATACAAGCAAGACTGTCCCCAGCCTTGCCAGGAAGCTGGTGAGCACTTGGTGAATTGGAGCTGGGCTAGCAGAAATATCTAGGCTTGTTTTAGTATGCAAGGAAATGTCAGAAGGTCAGAGATCAGCTAATGGACATTAGATACAATAGAAGCTTGTTTGGGGCCATGTATTTTCCTCTGGGCATTTGACATTTGCTGGTACTGCATCATTCACTAAATTGACCTGCAGCAGGTATTTGTAGCACCTTGTTGCTCAGATCTGTTTAATACTGCTCTTGAGGGAAAAGAACAAAAGATTTGCTATGCCCACTTCAGCCCTTAACAATTATCTTCTTGTGTCAAACCTTCCTCAAATCACCTTAGCCTGCAAAACTGGCAAGAATAGGCTGGATGAGTAAATTCAACCTCTGTGGCACAGCGGCAGAGGGAGTTTCCTAGGGATCCACTGAGACAAGCTTGCTGCCCAGCTCCACACACGGTTTGCGCAGCTTCTTTCTCCCTGGAACACTCCTGCTTCTTGCCCACCTGAAATAAATAATACAAATAACTGCAAAAAGCAACTCCATTGCTTTTGGAATAGACTGGACGGCACTGAGTAAATAACAGCTATTATTACGGAAATGTCCTGGGCTGGGAAAATGTTCTTTCCCTGCCTTGCAAAGCTTTCTTGCCAACAACCCTCTTCACAATGTAAAGCCAGGCACTGAGCTGTTCTATCCACAGACTCAGCTGGCCAAATCCTTTGTGGATGTAAATCATCTGAGTTCAGCTCTGCTGGAGCAATTGGAGCTCTACTGATTTACATCTGCTGAGGACCATTGGCAGTATACACCTGGGCAAGGAAACTGAACACATTTGTAGTCATCCAAATACGTACATGCAATCCTTCTTTCCCTGGTTCCCCATGGGTACAAGTCTACATTTTTCTTTAAATGAGAGAACAGTAAATAGATTTTGTGTATGACAAAGTAAACAACATATGAACCAACATGAGCCAACAGCTAGCTTAACTGATTTGAGAGGTTAGGTGTTACTGGGGAGGGCTTTAATCAGAAAAGTCTTCTGTTTAAATGAATTTTAAATTAATTTTTGCTTCCAGTTTGTTTGGCTTTTGAGTAACACTAGTGTCAGGCTTTTCTAGAGTATATTTTAAAATCACAGAATCACAGAATGGCAGGGGTTGGAAGGGACCTCTGGAGATCATCTAGTCCAACCCCCCTGCCAGAGCAGGGTCACCTAGAGCAGGTTGCACAGGAACGCATCCAGGTGGGTTCTGAATGTCTCCAGAGACGGAGACTCCACCACCTCTCTGGGCAGCCTGTGCCAGTGCTCTGCCACCCTCAAAGTAAAGAAGTTCCTTCTCATGTTGAGGTGGAACTTCCTATGCTCAAGTTTGTGCCCATTACCTCTTGTCCTGTAAGGATTGCAAAGTATGCATTAAACCTAAAAAACAATTTACATATCAACAGATGATTACTAAATATTCATCACAGTCAACCAATGCTACTATCAGGACTGGAACACAAACCTTCTAGCACCTGCCCCTACCTCAATGACAGGAACTTCATGGGACCATGGGCTCATGGACCCAGCAGCAGTTGTTTAAGAAGCTACTAACCTCCAAATGCCCATTATTCTCTCCCTCCTTGCCTTCTTTCTCCCCCACAGCTGGACACAACTTCCTTCACCCATCAAGCGTGTGCCCTTCTAGTCTGTTCTAGCAGAGTTATCTCTTAAAGCTTAAATTACTGAAGGATCATCTCAAGACCCACTAACTGGGCCACATATGGGAGGGGGTAAGAGATGAGAGAAATTTTTATACGACTACACCTACAAAAACCTGTCGGACTGCGGCTGTGTATGTTAGCATTAGAGTACAGTACCATTGAATTTTTAGACAGCAAGATGAATTTGTACCCCCAGTGACCGTAAAGCAAACTTGTTTAAATGCTTGTCACTATCCTTACCCTAAACATTTCCTTGCAATGGAAAGCACAGACCAAAGACACTTCATTTCGCTTTTTCACATTATCCTGCATAGAAGAAATACAAGCTTCCATTGATTGAAAGGTGACACTTGATCTAATATAAGACCTTTTCCAGCCTCCTAGAAATTAAGTATGTGCTTTGAAACTGTTAATTTTTTCACTTTCCTGGAAAGTGCTCCCCTTAGAAATGCTGTATTATACAAATAACATGATGCACATCAGAGTAATTTCTTCTGTTTTCTGACGTTTTCTGATGAACAATCAGCCATTGGAACAATCTCCACAGGGAAGTGGTGGATTCCCCAACACTGGACTCTTTGAAGATTCAGATGGAGAGGGCACTGGACCAACTTGTCTAGACTGTGGTTTTGCCATGTAAGGTTGGACCAGATGATCCTTGAGGTCCCTTCCAACCTGGTATTCTATGATTCTATGATGATTTCAATACGTCTGGCAATTTAGTATAATCAGGGTAGACGTAGCTAGTACTGTACCTTCTGCCTAAAAAATGTTACTTCAGCTAGAGTCTGAGCTGGAAAATTGCACAGGTTTGCACAAACCCCAGATTTTTCTGAGTCTAAGCAGCCTCTTAATGACACCTGGCCCTCCATGTGTGTTTTCACGGCACTCCATACTTATGCCTCTGCTGCTAAACATGGAGCCAGGGCCCAACCCTAGACTTGGAGGCCAGGTGACATGGGGCATCCTGCACCCAGACAGTGCCCTGTCTATAGCAGGTTTGTCTAAGGGAGAACTAGTGATAGCATGGAGGACAGAGCCAGGGAATTAATTACTAGCTAAGCAGTGCAGTCAGTGCCCAGGGCTCAAGCTGAGCTCCTGGAGCCCTTTTGCTTTTCAGTTCAGCCTTGGCAGGACCAGTCTGAAGTCAGGATGAGCTGTGAAGAGTTGAGTCCCCCAAACCACCTGCACGACTCTGGTGGCCCCATGTGGAAGCCAGTCCCCACACTCTCCCCCTTGAGCTCTGAATGCTCTTGTCCTCAGCCAAGAGTGGCAGTAACCCATCCACAAGCCCCATGTGGGAAGTAGGACCATGACAGCCAGCACAAGTGGCAGCCCCATGTGGGGCTGGCAGAGAGCTATGAAAGGCAGCAGGCACCTCTCTAGAGAGAAAGAGAGAAAACTGCTGCTGCTATGATAATGCTGCGGGAATTACTGTTGACTTATTTATCGGTATAATTAATTTCTTGTCTTTAATAAAACTGTTGCTTATTAGCCATTTAATTCATGTTTGTGAGTACAAAGAGTAGCTCCTTCAGTGCAACAAAGCTTAGCATCATTTTCACAGGCTCTTGACTTGGGTTTCAAGAGGGGTTTTTGTAATAATTCCTTTGTCTCTGCCTCTTAAAAGCAGAGAGGAGCCAGGACTTCTCAAAGAGTAGTGATCCTTTGCCATCCATCCTAACCCTGTGAGCAAAATCTGCTTATGGACAAGAGCCATGGGGCTAACGTCACACACCCCAGAGCTGTGGAACTGTCCCACCTGGTCCCATCTTACCTACCAGCATCTTCCTCAGGGAGCTAAGGAGCAGCTCAGAGCTGGCAGGTGCCAGTGGTCTTTGGGAGAGGCCCACCGCTCTGTGTCATGGCCAGGATGTGAGGGAGGATGACGGAGAGATCAGTCCCAGGAAGTGAACTGGCATCTACCCTCCCTTGACAGAGAATTGCTCTGCTCGGAGGAATGTCTCATGGCTCAGTCATCCAGGGCTCTTCTCACCCCCTCAGTCACTTGACTTCTGACCCCCACAAACACAGTTTCTTCAGGTGATGCCCTGCTCCTGCATTTTCACTCAATCTTTCCAGTTCTCGCCATGTGCCCTGTCACACTGGTCCCTGCCTTACTTGGGAACTTATTGTTTTAGCTTTGGCTCATCTAGGGGATATCAACTGGTCTTTCACTTTGAATCAGTGCAAGGAGGAAGTTTAGCCCATCAGCTCTTCAACAAGACCTTCAAATAGCTGTTGCCAATGTCTGGCAATCCAGATTCATGAGAAATTTGGAAGCGTGCCAGTGCTCCAAGTCTAATTAAAATCTCTCAGGTACATGACAACCATGTCCTGCTCACGTAATCAAAGACACAGTGATGGCTGGATATGGGACTGATGAGGGATATCCTTGCAGGGCCCTGGAAGTTTAGTGGTGAATTCAGCCTTTTCCTCTCTGTTGTAACACACTGGGGAGGGTCCTGTGGCCAGAGCACAGAGATACTGGATACACATGCACTGCAGACCTATGTCCTGACCCAGCTCATCACCAAGTCCCTGCTGGGGCTTCCTGCCCTTCTTGGGTCTCCCAGCGCACCTGCATGTGGTATCACTCCATGCTTACATTTTTTCCCCCAAATAATTCAGGTTAAGGAAAAGCTAGACTGGCATTTTCTGTGGTTAATTACCTCTGCAAGGTGATTTTGACAAAATCTCCCAGGTTCCCACTGACTGTCTTCCAGTATGGTTCATTTTGAATGCAGATGAGAAGAATAAAACCTGGCATGTCCTCCTGAAACTGTTACCAGCCCCTCTCTGCTCTGCACTGCCTAGCTAAGGACTGCAAAGGGGTCCATCAACCAGTTGAGGATCTGCCCCTGTTGCGTAGGTCTCTGCCCACAGTTCTGCCATTCACAACATACCTCCGTGCTGCTTCACTCCAGTGCTCTTCAGCAGTCCATATCTTGATTTTTTCCTAGCTCTACAGATGCTTTGCAGCACTGCATACTGCCTTGCTAAGGATAAATTGTGTTTTCAGGTCGTTTTTGTTTCAAGCACCAAAAGGTTTTTGTGCACATAACGCATAAATTAAACATTATTAATGCTATTACTATGATTGCATGTTCCAGTTCCCAGGCTTATTTTAATGATGTACGTTATGAAAAAGCCATGTTGGCATAACAATGAAAAATATGCTGCTCTCCGTGGCATTTCATTTTATAGATCGACAAGAGAAGTCTATGATGATGACTAATTTCATGATAAGATCATGTCATTTATTGCCTGCCATAAATGAAATGTCATATGCAGTCACCTATTCTGCATTCTTGAATTCATTCTAATTACTGTCCTTAAACAAATGACTGTGACTGAGACACCCTGCAGACAACAGGACTGTCTTTGCCTTTATCCTTTAATACATGCCAAATCTGTGCAGCACAGGCTAAGACCTGACCTTAAATGAATATAAATTCTGTTTTGGCTGTCAATTACACCCATTCTTTTAACGTATGAAACCGTATGTACTGGGGGGCTTTGTGCATCCAGCCTATTCCCTCCTACTGAGTTCATTTCGTAATGCCTTGTAGTTGCAGAGCTCTCAATTTAATCTAGATGTTTTCTTTCCAGTTGATTTACTAAGGTTTCAATTCTACACGCAGATGATTGAATAAAGTAACATAAATCTCCCAATGATTAGAAAATGTGATCATTTATTACATGGACTACCAGTTTATTTAAAAACATAATTAGTTTGTACCTCAGGAAACCTTTCTCCAGTTGTGATAAACTATAAATAATTACTGGCTCTCCTTTGGTGAAATTAAAAGCCACACAATGCTGCTACTAGGAATGTGTCATTAGTTGGAGAAAAGGGGTTCTGTTTTCCCTCTGTATTTTCAGCAGATTGATTTTTCTTTCTTCTCATCCCTTAAGAGGGAGGGAGAAATAGAACAGACAGATTTTAGGGGAGATTGAGAAAGATAGCATAATATAGCCAGAATTACCACTGGTTATGGCAATCTACTTCACGGTCCTCCTGCTAATCAAATGAAAGACAAAATCCTCAGTGGTGATAGAAGGTGTTAAACAGCTCTGCCAGAAGCAGACTGGCCAGCTTTCCTGATCCTACAAGCTGCATCCTAAAAGCTTCCCTGGCTGAGATCCACAAGACATATCACACACTTTGAAGAGCTGGGGCAGGAGGAACAGTTTCGCAGGTGGGAGCTGACAATGTCTCCCTTAGAAGGAGAAGAGGTTTTTTGGGTGTTGATAGACGTGTGCTGCTGGGTTGCAGGGGGACTCAGTGGGATTGGACTCAGGACTCTGATGGCTCATATCTCCCAGAACACTCCAAAAGCTGCCAGGGATCTGCGCAGAATCATAGAATAGTTTGGCTTGGAAAGTACCTTTAAAGGTCATCTAGTCCAACCTCCCTGCAATGAGCAGGGACATCTTCAACTAGATCAGGTTGGTCAAAGCCCTGTCCAGCCTGACCTTGAATGTTTCCAGGGATGGGGCATCTACCACCTCTCTGGGCAACCTGTTGTTGTTAAAGATGCATGGCAGCATCTTATAGACAAGCACACCTCTGCTATCAGCCATGCAATGCAGCCCTGGCATGCAAGTTGCACTTGAATGGCACGATGCCCAAATACAGCTTAAGAACACAGGCTGGCAACTGTGTTGTATGGGCTACTGTTTGAACTGAATATCATTGCCCCTTTTCTCACAGGTCTGCACGGCTAATAGAGATGTATGGATGAATTTGTGAAGTCTGATCTCAGCTGGGACAAATCCAATATCAGTTAGCAGTTCCAGATGCTGGTTCTATCACCTGCCTTGTCCACACCCTTCCCTATGTTAGAACTTGGTGCTCTGGAAGGCTGTTTTCAGCCCTGTCACAAAGATACCATCTCCTTGGCTTTCTACTGTGGTTCATTCATATGTAAAATGGGCGTTGCAATTACTTACTTGATAAGGACTTCTGGGGTATTTGCGCATTCATGCCTCTGAAGCTTGCCAGGATCCTTACCAAACAGTAATGTCAGGCATCATTATTCTTACAAATTGTTTTGAGTCAGACCTCTAATTCTGGGGGAGTCCATGCTTTGTCTTGCCACAGTGCCAATGACAATGAAATTCACTTTCCGGTCACATAATAAATATGCAAGTTCTGAATTTACCAACCAATTTATCTATGTGCAAATAATATGCTTCTCTTGATGGTCACCCACTTGTTGGAAGTTACTGGCAGAGCTAGACCGTACGTTGCAGATGAACAGCACAGGTAGTGTATTTACACTGGTGAAGATGTTATTTGTTTGTATTTGTTTCTGGCACCTCCATTCAGCTCTTAAATACTGTGGATTCTGTTACCAGCAGAGCAATTTCCTTATCAAAAATAATCAGTCATTCACTGCAATCTGCTCTCACCCTCAGCATTGATTCTATTCTTAATTTCCATGCTGTCAGCTTCGTCCTTGTAGGATAAATTGCATTGTCCCACAATGTACTTATAAAACACCGAAATAGGAAACTCATGATAAACAAAGTCGTGTGTATAGCAAAAAGAAACTGAGGATTAGGAGAGGGGAGGAAAGAGCCCAGACTAGCAAGACCTCAAGCTTTTCAGCTGTCTCTGGGAGCTCATGGTCAGTGCTTGCCCAGCAGGGAGCGAGGAGGAGGAGGAAGGGAGAAGAGCAAGATGAGGCACAGCAAAGATGACTTGTTCAGTCGATGTGAAGTATTTAAGACCTGAGCCCAGGTCCACTTGAATCAACTAAAAGGCTTAGCTTGAAAGCCATAAGTTTAGATTAAGCTCTTGGTTTCCGAGAAAGACGGCTTTTTATCAGCTCTTACAGCTGGTCTGATTCAGGAACAAGAAGGTCAAGTGACCTTCCAGAGATGACATGGTGATGGAGTACCTCATTTCAGTTTAAACCTAGAACTATTCCGGTTGTCATATCTATCTACCTACCTAGGCATTTATAAAACATCCATCATTGTGGTATCTCAGCACTTACACAGTCACTTAAGCAGATGACCCTCTGAAAATCTATTCTCCACCACAGCCTCATACTTGCTGACTGGCGAGGGAGTTCTTCTTTTTCATCCTCCTCCTTCCGTCTCCAAGGAACTGAAAGCAAACTTTTTTTTTCCATTGCTACGGAGAAGAGAATCACACTATCCAGGCTTGTTAACTACTAGCTCTCTAGCTGTGCAAGACAAACATCGCTAATAAAACTATGCCTTATAATTTAAAAATAAATTGCTTTGCTAAATAGAAATACTAAATAGCAGCAGAGCACCTCCCTGTTCTTGCTAATAGATTTGGTATCTCTTATTTCTTATTTGCTATTTGTCCCTGGCTGGAGTCAGTAAAATAAATTAACACATAGTTATTCTGTCCAAATATGTTCTTGATTTGCAGCCACCTCAAATAACACTTTATATGTCTCCTACTCCCAGCTGTTATGTCTCAAACCTATATCATCAGCTTTGGCAAGGAAAGTATATCCTGTCTAGTCTTCGGCAATACCTAGCTTTATAACCTGACATAACCTTTCCTCATGCCTATTCTGTGGGAGGGCAATGCATATCTCAAAAAACTTGTTAGAAATCAACATGCAAAAAGGGTTATGGAAAACACATAATAAATAAACTAAAGAAGACTTCATGTGAAACTCAAATAGCTCAGTGCAGAACCAGCCTGAGAAGAAAATTGTATGGTGGAGGTGGGATTCAGGTGGAATTTTTCTTCTAAAATATGACAACCCACCTACAATCATTCACCACCTTATTATTAAAAAAGATAATAGAGATAACACACAGAAGACACATTCCATAGTCATTTGATTGCAGTCATATCAAGAACCAAAAATAGATTACTGCCCTTTAGGTCTGCTGTATGTTTTAGTAAACCACTAAATGCTCTGAATGGGCCTAGGTGGGTTGTCTTTTAATTAATTCCAACTTTTTCTGTATTTTTTACATCTCTTTTCTTCTGCTTGAATATCTTGACTTTGTCCTGGATATACCTAAGGGATCTAACTTATGTAAACTACCCAATTATCCTTCAACTGCTGTCTGTCCCAGTTGCAATTTATAAATGAATCTGAATCCAGGAGAGGGTGTGTAATTATATGAATAATCAGAAAATGAAAATGAAGAAAACCCACAGTATTTCTTTGATTATTATCGTGTCCTGGAAAGTTAACTTTGCTACAAACAAAGCCTTACAAAACTAGAAATCTATCCTTGCTCATCCCACTTCAGTCACACATTGATTTCAAAGGTACCCACTATGGATTGAAGGGCACCAGTAGCCTTTTGAAGCTTATGCCTGATGATGTTCGTAAGTAGGGTCTTTCTGGCAACAAGTGGAGCATCATGCCATACAATTTTAAAATGGAGGAGGCAGGCATCATAATTGGAATGACAGTATATTGCTAATATCAGAAAAAGGGACATTGAAGAGCAAGGAAATTTGTAGATCATGAAAGGCTTAAAACATTAGGTTGGGCTGTCGTGGGACATGTTTAGATGACACGGTCACAGCTGACGAGGAACAAAATAAGCTATTTGTGTACATCCAGGAGAAGACACTATTCTGGTGACTCATGCTCCAGTGCTGCTAGACCATCCTGATCCTCTCATGTCATAGAATCATAGGATAATAGAATGTGGTGGGTTGGAAGGGACCTTTAAAGGTCATCTAGTCCAACCCCCCTGCAATAAGCAGGGACATCTTTAACTAGGTCAAATTGCTCAGAGCCTCATCAAGCCTGGCCTTGGATGTCCTCACCATTCAATGCAAATGACACTCGAATAATCAGTCTCTCAGAAGGTTGTGGCTAGGCAACTGCTGTGCAAAACAGAGCCTGCCTTGTAAGGTTGAACCTGAGATAGGTGAGTTGTACTCTGTCTCCAACAGACAAGAAGTTTTAGAGTAAGCCATTAAGATATTGCAGTAGCCCAATACCAGATAATCTGTTTCTCCTCCCCTTCTTCTTCTCATTTGAGGGGTACAAGAGTTGATAAACAGCTCTGAAGCATGTGGTTTAATGTTTCCTTCGGAATGTGCATAATTTATTATCGTAATTCTGATACCCACAAACACATCCTGGTTAGTTCTTGGTCTCAACAACTTCCTTTGACAAGAAGTTCCATAGCTGACTTATTGATTCTGTGAATAAGTATTTCCTTTAAGTGATCTTGAGGATCTTATCTTTTAATTCTATTGAAAGTCCCATTTTTCCAACGTATTTTCTCTATAACATTAATGATCCCATTATACTTTTTTTTTTCTTTTTGACCTCTTCACCTCCTTTACAAGAACTTTAATAAGTCCTTATAAATTGTTCAGATGACTTATTTTCCAGCTATCGACTGTTCTTGAAGTGTTCACCTCTACTCGGAGGTTCTCACCTTTCTGAGTTTTCACGGTTTGTTGGTACCAAGGAAAATGTTGAGTTTGCACTTGTTCTCAGGTGTTATTAATGTTGCACCTACCTCAAGAGTTAGCATCCCGACTGATCTAGTGGCCTTTTAGGATGGAGTGACTGCATCAGTGAACAAAGGAAGAGCTATGTATGTCATCTGCCTGGACTTCTATAAGGCCTTTGACACAGTCCGACACAACATTCTTACCTCTAAATTGGTGAGTTATCAGTTTCATTGATGGACTGTTAGATGGATAAGGAATTGGCTGGATGGCCATGTCCAAGTCCAAAGAGTTATAGTCAATGGTTCAATATCCAAATGGAAACCAGTAATGAGTGGTGTTCCTCAAGGGTCCACACTGGGACCAGTACTGTTTAATACCTTCATCAATGACATAGACAGTGGGATTGAGTGCACCTTCAGGAAGTCAGCAGATGATACCAAGTTGAGTGGTGCAGTTGATATGCTAAGAGGGAAGGGATGCCACCCAGAGGGATTTTGACAGGCTTGAGGAGTGGGCCCATGCAGATCTCATGAAGTTCAACAATGCCAAACTCAAGTTCCCGCACATGGATTGGGGAAATCCCCAATATCAATACAGATTGGGGAAAAAATGGATTGAGAACAGCCCTGCAGAGAAAGATCTGGGCATATTGGTGGAAAGTTGGACATGAGCCGGCAATGTGTACTTGCAGCCCAGAAAGTCATTCATATCCTCGGCTACATCAAAAGAAGCGTGGCCAGCAGGATGAGGGAGGTGATTCTTCTCCCCCTACTCTGCTCTTGTGAGACATCGCCTGGAGTACTGCATCCAACTCTAAAGCCCTCAGTGCAAGAAACACATGGACCTGTTACAGCAGGTCCAGAGGAGGGCCACAAAGATGATCAGAGGGATGGAACACCTCTACTATGAAGGAACGCTGAGAGAGTTGGGATTGTTCAGCCTGGAGAAGAGAGGGGTCCCGGACACCATATTGCAGCCTTTCAATTTATAAAGGGGGCTTATAAGAAAGTGAGAGACTTTTTATCAAGGTCTGTAGTGACAGGACAAGGGTTTTAAGCTGAAAGAGTGTATATTTAGATTGGACATAAGGAAGAAATTTTTTTACAATGAGGGTGGTGAGACACTGGAATGAGTTGCCCAAAGAAGTTGAGGATGCCTTATCCATTGGAAGTGTTCAAGGTCAGGTTGTATGTGGCTCTGATCAACTTGAGCTAGTGAAAGATGCCCCTGCCCATGGCAGGAAGCTGAACTAGATGATCTTTCAAGGTCTCTTCCAATGCAAACAATTCTGTGATTCTATGATCCTCCCAACTCTACATATACCCCAACACTTTTCTGCCCATTTTATGTCTTAAATCCCTACGCTGGACCAGCACTCTCCCTCCCCTGTGGTCCCACACAGAATTCTGGGACGGGCAGCTAAAAAAGCTGTAGCTTCCTCCTAGGAAGCTGTGTTTTCAGTTCATCACACCTTATTTCAGTGTGTGATGCCCAGCCTGGGTGTAACACCTCAGAAGAAGTTAGCTGCAGGATAAGCCAAATCCTGTCATCTGCAGGATTGGTGACCAAAAGGGCTCATAAAGGACCATGATGTAAACTTATCGTATGGGCATAGAAAAACTTCAGCTAAGCAAACCAAAGGAGCACAACAGCTTTGGTCCGGTACAATAGGGACCACCATCATTGCAAATTGGTAGCCAAGAAGAGATGACACAGATGGGTTGCTGAAGGTTGCTTGGGTTGTTTTGGTGACCTTCAGTCATTTGATAAGTGAGTGAATGGCTGCAGCTTCTGATAGCTAAAAGCCCATGGTTGGTGGCTTCCCAGAATATGTTTATGTTGTCAAAAATGATGTGCCAAAAATCCATGAAACTATGCAGATTCACAAACAGATTTCCAAATGTATGATGGAAATACAGGGTGGATGAAAAAAACAAGAGGAATACATGCCAGACTAAACGGAGCTTTTCTTCAGGATGATATCCAGGGATTGAGAACTACACCCTATCTGAGGATTCATTTTTACTCTTTTGGTGTTGGTGGGTTTTTTACAGTTCTTAATTGTAGGTTCATCAATAGCAAAAATATTTTTACATCTCTCTGATTTTTAATTATTATTAAATTAAATATAAAAATTATTAAATATATTTCTTATTAAATTAAATATAATAATTATAATAATTATTTAATTATTGTTGCACTAGCCTTCTGACAACACCAAGGAGCATTTTAGGACTCTCTCGTTACAGCATTCCCTGTGCACCATTAAAACTGCTCCCTTCCCCACGAGTACCTCTATGCCGAACGGGAAGGGCAATGCTGAGTCCATGCTCAAGACTTGCCAGCCTTTTATCCATCCAGTCTGAAAGTGTGGTGTCAGCAGTGCCCTGGAAGGCCCTCCAGAACCAGTGAGACATCCCATGCCCCAGCACACCCAGTGGGTTAGTTCAGGGCCTGAGTTGCCTGAATAAGCTGCTGTCCTGCAGGCAGCGAGGCAGCTGGCTGTAGGGAAGAGGCAGGGAAATGGGCAGGAGAAGCAGCACACTGCTCACAGAGGGACCGCACTCTCGGGGCTGGGCACACCAAGCCATGGAGCTCCTTCAGTGAGGAGTCAGCAGAGGCGGCAGTAACAGGGAGACAATTAGGATTCAGACAGCGACAGACAGCTCCGTTTGGATTTACAAAGGCTGTCCTGGCTCTTACGCTCATCCTGCACGTTGTAGTTTTATCTTTTTTTTCCAGGATGCTGAGCATGCCATGAATATATATGTATAGTCACAGATATACTCATGAATATGGTTATGAATCATATATATAAATGTTCAGTGCTACTGTATAGATGCATAATTGGAAGATATGACACCCAACACAGCATTTATGTGTTCTGCTGCTTATTTTCCTGTTCACACAGGTTTATTTTTCTCTCTCTCAAGTTCAAAGTATGCTACTCAAATCGCACAGAAAATAAGAGACATATCACTGAATATGTGCTTTGTTCAGCTTCGTGATTATCTGATTTCTCTCTGCCACAGTTCATGCTAGTTAAGCCAAACAAAGACCTACTGTACCTTGACAGCGGGACCATCTGGAGTTCATTCTTGTAATTAGTTTCAAACACACACACAGTCCTCCTCTGGCAAATAGGTATTTTAAGGCATCACAGGGCATGTTCATTAGTTTATTGTGAAACAAATGTTGAGTTTCATATAATTCTGAAAATGATATTTTCATCACCATAAGTAATCCATCCTGATACAGAAAAAGTATGAATGTGTGCATGCGTGTGTGTGTGTGTGTGTGATATATATATAGATACATAATTACATGGCTGCCCACCTGCAAGCTGGGAATTACAGACGACAGTCAGGGAAGACTGATTTTTGATTCTAATAGCTTAGAGAGTGTGTTTTTAATTGCAACTGTTTTGCCAATTCTTTGCAGGAATTGCATCTGGTAAAGGGAATTAAAGGCATTCAGACTGAAAGGAATTGCAGTGCAAATGCATCCACATCAAGACTTATTTGCATCTAGATACATATTATAATTGCATATTTTATAGGTGAGCAGAGAACACAGTGTTGTGGGTTTCATGGGGATGCATAGTGAACTGATATTGCCCGGGCAGAATTTGGAAATTGATGTACCAGATGTAATCATATGCTTTTCTGTCTGACACTCAGGAAATGGAGGCTTGCTGGGTCTGATTTCCAAAAGTAACTAAGCAACTTAAAAGTCCATGATCAAACGGGATCAAAAAACAGATTTGCAAAGGAACTGATACAGCTAGTGAGATTTACAGAGCCTGGAGATGAGCTAGGAACCCAGTTCATTGTTGCTTTTCAATGCCTTGCCAAATTGTCCGTTTAGTTGATCTGCAGTAGGTGACTTAGATGCTTGAATATCTTTGAAAATCTGGCCCTACACATAGAAAGCGTCATCAGAACCTCACTACATTGGAATAAGAAAAGAGTTACTTTCTCCTTAGGAGCTTGTGGTAATTACCTGTCTTCTGTTATCCTTATTTACTGTTAATGAAGGAATACCCTTAGGGACTATACAGTTGGGAATCATTTTACTTGATGTTAGATGTGTCCACTGTAGGTATCATCAGTAGGGTTAGTCCCTACTATGATGGAAAGTAAAAAGCACTAGCAGGACATGATTTATTTGACCTGTATTGGATATCTATTTAAATATGAGGTGAATCATGCTTAGAGGTGCTTCTTTCTCTCCAGTTCTCTATCGACAAAATCAAGAGTAGTAGTTCAGACGTAGATGTCTAGATTAAAGATACAACATGAGAAGCACACCCAGCAGTTCCAGGGAAATTATTATTCCCTTCTACTTGGCAATGGGGAAGTCACACTTGGAATACTGAGGCAAGTTCAAGAGGGATGGGGAGAAACTGGAGGGGGACTGTTTAGCACAGGAACGAAGTGTCCAGAGGGGTGAGAAAAATCTCCATGCTTGGAGGTGTTCAAGACTTGGTTAGACAGAGTCCTGGCCAACTTGACCTGGTGATGAGTTAGTCCCACTTTGACGCAAGGTTGGTTCCAGGTCTTGCCACCAACATTTCTACAGCAGAGATCCTTCTTAGAAGACTGAAGGGATAAAATCCTACCCTACGTCGGTCTGATAAACAGTCTGAATTTGGTGGCGTTTGCAATTTTTCTTAAATGCTTATACTAATTTTGATCCTGTGTCTTTATTCACTCCTGATAATTTACACTTGATCATTCGCATTTTCAAGTCCCCTTGCACCCAGAGGAATATTCTTATTTCAATTCACCGATGATTTGAGACCAATGTCAAGAAACTAAACAGACATTCCCACAAGAAACCAATATTAGGTTTTGTCTCTTGCAAAGATCATAAATGCAGGGGTGGCTTTTACCTTAGAAACAGTTTGGCCCATCCCCACCAGAACTTTATAAACCTCACCGGCGTCTTTCTTTATCCTTCTACTTTAACTGCCCTATGCAGTGGTAGCATAATGCAATGGGACCCCTTTTTGTGCTCAGCTGGAGCTGCCATATGGAAACTTGTTAAAACATGTAACAACTTTCCATAGATTTTTTTTTTTTAACTAACGCTGAGCGGTGGGAAGTAGTTCTTATCCATTCACACACTTGTACAGTAGACCTCTGTAGGGATTTTGCTGGCTGTCCCCAAGCTTGCGGAGATGAGCATGTGTCAGCTTGGACTGAGTGTGATAGGTAATGTTTAGGAGAAAGCTTCAAAGGTCATTTACAAGATAATGGAACTTTTTCTACGTTCTGAAGTATCATAACTAAATATTGTAATCTTGTTAGTATTGACTTGATAATTAATAACCTGTGTCATTCTTGTTTTGCATTACATTGTTTTCTCAGACCTCCCTTGTGTTATACACGTGCACACACACATGTGCCTACTATGAAATTTTATGTTGGGATTCCTGCTAGTCAAAATGCATTAGAGCTGCCACCAGAGAAATGTGAAAACCAGATTCATTTCTCAACTGGTCAAGATCCAGAAATAAAATGTCTTCAAACACTGGGGATATATTTGCAAGGATTCAGCTTGTAAGCTTTGTTACAGACGCTTAGATAACTATAAAACTCTGAAACCTTTCTCTTCTCTATTATGAGTACCTATGGTAAGTCTGACTTCTTTTAAGTCAGTAATTGAAATGAGGTGTGTGTATGGAAGCTGGATAGAAATGTCACACTGAAAAGAAGATAAACAGCTAAAATGGAAGCTTCCTCAGATCCTGAATATTTAATTTCTACTCATGAGGATAGCTTTAGTGCTCATCATTTGAAGTTATTCCATCTCTGAGGTCACGGTAATTTTGGAAGTGCAGGAGCTCAGGAGCTTTCTGCTCATGTTTTATAAGTAAGTGCCTTTGTGAAAGAGAAGGATCAAGCTAAAACATGCCCTGTAGCAAAGGCCGGGTAGAGAACAGTGGGTGGAGTGAAATAACATGAGAGGGAAAAGACTAAGCACAAAAGGTAATACTGCTGATTTACAGTTCTTCCTCTCCTTGACTCCATTTTCCACAATTTTACTAATTCACTTGAACTAAACAAATAGGATGCTCCGAAATGCAATCACTGGGAATGTCTAGGGTCCATAGTCCCATTCCAGTGAATGCTGCTTTGTGCAGCAGTCTCACAGGCACAGACTCTTGCAGCAGAAGGTAAGAGCCTTCCCTTTCACAACTCCCACAGGTCCCCATACCCTTACTTGAGCCATGCTTTTAGGAAATATGAGTGAATACTTATGGTTTTATATACTTTGTGGATATATGAAAGGCTACAATGTCTCACAGAGTGGAAAAAATTAAGAACCCTTGAATATGGGGCACAAACCACTGCAGAATGACATAGTTTGAGGGATGAATTCATAACTCAAATATCTTGAGACTCCAACTACAAGTGGAAAAAGAAACAAGTTTCCAAAAGGCCATTTGCAACTTGTTTCGACTAAAATATGGAGAGTGGAGTAAATCTTTCTAACCCTGCCATTCTGTCCCTCTGGTGAAAAGATTTACTGAGTCTCAGGTCAGTTAATTTGTCATCCAAAGTCCCTGTCTGCTTTAATTCTTATGGGCTGAATTGTGATCAGTGGAGTCATAATTTTGGTACACCCTGTTTACATGGACAAAGCGCTGTTCACCACGTTTAAGATTGTGATGCCATCTGCCATTTCAGTTTGCAGAAAACCAGAGCCACGCAACTTGATTATCAGAAATGTTTTCTGGTTTTGTTTTGTTGCTGTGTTATGACAGCACAGTGGCATGAATGAGACAGAGATCCCAGTATGACTGCGAAAACACCTTCTAAGAGGCAGGATTCCTACCTGGTATCCAGGTAAATATCCTGGTATACATGGCACAATAAAATAGGGGGTGCAGTTTTTAGACATGGTGCCAGAAGCAGTCTTGCTTCTCTAGTGTTGGAGCAAACTAGCCCTGATGAGAGCAGGAGTCTTTTCTCCGGAGAAGGCGCCCAACAGTCCACAGCTGTGCTACTTCCCAACCCCACCATGGTCCTGCAGAGCCACTGCGAGTGACTCACTCTCATCACGCAGCTGGGGAGCAATGCAGGCGTAAATCCTGGCTCCACTGAAATCGCTGGCAGGTTGAAGAGGAGATTTTTACTTGACATCAGCACATCCAGAATTTTACACCGTCTAACTTGCAAACACTTTTGGTTACAAAGGTAGAACTCAGCCCTTCTATAAACAGACAAGTCACATGGACAAAATGGAAATCAGCGAAGTTGTGTTCCTCTGCAGCAGTTCTGAATTTTGCTTTTGGATTTTCCCCATTCCAAAAAACATGACTAGATAGTTTGTGAATTGTATCTTTTGTGAGGCAGATACTAATATGTAGCATGATTTAATCCATAAAGCAATCATACCTTTACTTCTGTAAAACACCATACGCAAATGTGTGTGTGTGAGAGAATGTATGAGCGTGTACCTCCACCAGCTAGATACTTATATTTAGCAGCCTGGCAGCCGGAAAAATCAATTTGTATGCAATGACCACCTCATATCTCCTAAATTCATGAAAGTTCTGAGACTGAGGATTCATATTGATTTTTTATACTATTTTAGGTTTTATTCCTAGGAATTGATTTCAGCATTCATTTAGCACTATATATCAGTAAAGTTGAGTAAAATCTACACAAGCAGTTCTTCTTTAACACAAATTAGCTCTAATATTTCTCCTTGATTAAGTATGACAGATACGCAGTTTTACTGTTGCCGTCATGCAAGGGAGAAATCTATTAGAAGCTTTATGAATTACAAGAAATGAGAAAATGCCATTAATTCCTGGACTCCTGGGTGATTAATACATGGAGTTATGCACAGAATCAAATGAAATGATGAAAAGTTGCATTTCGTATAACTCTGGTTGTGGTGTTATAGTTGAAAAATGCGCACTGCAACATGCCGTGGTACCCTGCACTGGGGGTCAGCAATGAACATATCTGCCCTGTATCAAGGACATCTCCTGATTTGTACTCCCAAACTACAGGGGATGCTAAAGCTGAAGAAATGGTAGCCAGAATGAACCAGAAGAGGAACTTGCGCAAATGTGAACAATAACCTTTCTGATAGGAAGTACTGCAACCCAGTGGCGGTATTTACCCCAGCTCATCAAGACGACCCCTCTGAATTTCAAAAGCAATTCAGAATTCAGTGTTAGAATCTGAAGGCTAATGATTGCAGCCCTGATATAAAATCAAAATTGAGATTTTTTTAATGCTTCTAAGGGGACCAAAGGAGACCTGCTAGTGGATGCTTGCAAGTTTCTGAAAATTAGGTGATTTTAGGTTGTTTCAAGCTACACTAACCAAAAGTAAGCAACACTGGTTTAAGTCCATGGGAGAATATGAACACCTACTGAGAGCCTAACTGCATTTCTCTAGGTAAAATTAAAAAAAAAAAATAAAGTCCACTTAGTTGGTGTGTCATTCCAGGGGCACAAAGATGGAATTAATCTGGTCACACATGGATAGATGTAGAGTAGAAATCTCCACCTCAGCTAGTCACACTGAGCTGTTTTCTGTAGTCCCTGAAGGAGCAATTCTTCATGGAGAAATCTAAGCATGAGTTGCTCCAGAGATTCCTATATCTCTGCATTGAGTATAAAGTGGACATCAGGTAGCTAGTTCAGACGAAGACACCTGAAGTCTGGTGAGACAGATCCTTCCTTTAAGATCTGAAAGTGCCTTATCTATTATTGCTGAATTTCTCTAAACCCCTGAAAGTCTGTTACTGTCATACCCAGAAATTTTTCTGTTCTGTTAGTGCTAGACATTGAATACTCCTAATCCTGGACTGAATTCATGCTATGAATTCAGAAGAAGAGGTATAATGGTTGCCTACACATAGGTATTGAGCAACTTCTTAAGCACTGGGGAGTACCCATTCGACCTTCAGGTGCCCCTCCTGAAAGGCAAGGCCCCCTTGAAATCCTGTATCTTATCTGCCAGACCTGTGCAGACCTGTGGATACCCTAGAACATTAGCCGCTACTGTTTAAATAATTTAATCCCATGCTCAGATGTCTAGGGTGAACTGAACTATATGTTGTAAAGGATGATAACTTATCTATGAAAATGATGTCAGTCATTTAACTTTCTCTTGATCTTTTGAGGTCTTAAGTTTAAATACTGTCACAAAAGGGGGGCATCGTCCACTGCTTCGTCTTCATTTATCCATTCTACCTCCTCTGGCTTCATGCTGCCTTTGTACACACGTTATTCTTCCCAGGCTGGAATAAACCAGGAACATTTAATGGCTTCAATAAGGATAGACCAAATTGTTGGTAACTGGCTGACCACCTTTGAGTAAGCACAAAGCTTGACTGAAGCTGCGCCCTCCCAGTTAGGACCGGTACCTGTGTTTAGCAGAGATGTGATTAACCGTTTGAACAGCTTCCTAAGAGATGCAGTGATCCACTGTCACTTCTGACACCTTTATCTACAGGCTGAAGTGACCTTTTCTCTTAAAAATGTGTCTAGCTCAACAAAATATTAAGGGCTTGATGCAGGAATTATTAGGTGGCATTCAATGTGTCATGTAGGGGGTCAGACTAGATAATCATAATGGCTCCATATGACCTTATCAATCTCTCAAATCTGTGAGCAGCTCATGGGTAAGAATCAGGTAAAAATATACAGATGGCTGTGAGCAGAAGTTACTCTCTGACCTTCAGCTCTGTGTGAGCCATGTATCAGAGTTATGGCAAAATTCATCATAGTACAAGACTAAAAGATTTGGGTGGGACAAGACAGTGTGTCTTGATTAAACCAGCAGAAAAGCCATAAATTGCCTGCTTCCCTCTAGAACAGAAACTGTTGGTTTGGTTTCTTTTTTCTTTTTTTGGTCCAGGTCTGCTGATAAATATACTGCAGCAGATGCAAAAACTATTTCCCTCTGTCTTGGTTCATGTTTCATTACAGGTGAGAAACTGGGAGCACTGGAGTCCAATGCCATCTACCCAGAGGCAACACTTTACTCAGGAACTGAGTGAAATGTCACCTCACATCGGCTCACATATCAACCTCAGCTGAAAGAAAACTCCCTCAGTGAGAAGCTATTCATACATTTCCCCAAGTATGCAAGTATTCATATGGGGTTGGCCTGCTCCTCTGAAGGCATAAGAGAGTGGTGCTGGAGGCACACTACTTCATTACACTACAACTGCCCTGAAACACAAAGGACAGCAAGGATAAATGTGTGAAAACACATACCTGAAGGGTATCCATATTTGAAAGGATGCTTGCAGCGGGGAAAGGTCTGGTGGTAACTGAGGTAGGATGCAGAACTGATCTTTCAATGCAAGGGCAAAAGTAGCCCAGTAAAGAAGTCAGAAAAGAAGGTAAGTAGGCTGGGTTTGCTGGAGTACGTCAAAGATTTGAAAAGGAGAATGCCAGGGTCAATGACAGTAAAATGATCCCTTTGTAAAATTACAGTAAAATGATCACTCCATGGTGACTGGATGCTGGCAGGGCAAGACAGTGTTTAGCATACCACAGGATGATGGTGGAGAAAGAAGATGGAAATTGCCCAAAGAAGAGTTTCAGTTATCCAGAAACCTTCACACAACCAAACGAAATGTTGCTGAATCCAAACATTGATTATTTTCCGTTGATCCGTTCCTAAATCCTGGCACTTCTGTTTCTTCTATTTATAGTTATGCTGGGAGCACAAAACAGCCACAAACAAAAATATCTCGAGCAGCCCTGTGTTGCAGGCACAGGCTGAACCCCCACCCATTACTCAGCACAGTAAGTTTTACAAGGGTGAGAAATTCTGCCTGAAACAACCTTGTTCTTGATCCCTCTCCTGCTGTGAAGTATCTCATCCCTTCCCAGAGAGGTGAATCACAGCAAAGAGTATATTTGTGAGGAAAAATGTGGTAAAAGGGCTGGGCTAATTCTTTGCCATGGATGAGGAGATCTCTGAAGACAGGGCTTGCCTCTGCCTCCCAAAGCTGTCCCAGAGCAACTGAAGATACCACCTGTTGCTGTCACCTTGTACAATTTAATGGATTTCTCTTGGGATTAAATCTTTTGCATTCAGCATAGCTTCTTACTGTCTCTTCCATTGCTCCCTGGTTTACTCCTCACTTTATTTTAGATTCATCTTTCCAATGGAATTTGACTTTCTCAAGTTTATTTTGTCATAGCATAATGTCTTCTTTCTTCTGGGCTGCCTTCCAAACACCTCTTGTTGAAATTGGCTCCTAAATTTTAATTAAAGGAAACTTTTGTTTGGCCCATAAATTAAAATGTTCTGAGTTCTTTTTTCTGTCCACTTCAAGGCATTGAGCCAAACATGAAATACTGAAAACTGTCCAGACGTATCCTCCTCTCTTTCCTCTGGGCTTGAGTTCTTCCCCCGAGAGACAGAGCCACTGTCAGCAATGTCCCCAGTTGTGACCTCCTGTTGGAAATACGCTCTCCAGAATGACTGACCTCATGGTAGGATGGTCACATCAGTAAGAACACACCAGCACACTAACTGAGTGACAACCCGGGCTTCGCTGTCTTGCTCTTGAACTCGTGGACAGAAAGACATGAGTGGGTGTGCACTGCCATGCACTTTTATTGGTTGAGTTGAAGTTGTGTTAAACATTTTGTCCTGCTCACATGGGATTATACATTAGGATAAATCAGCTTCCTGATTTTCAAAAACTTTGTAAGCACCGTGATTTGAAAGAAAAAAGGGACAAATAATAGCAACGAAAACACCACCCCTCCTCTTTCCATCCCTCTCTGTTGGACATCTTTAACAGTGTGAAAGAGACTCTGCAAAGAGGATATAAAGAGCTAAAAGATCAAAGCACATCCACACACAGGATAGCTGTGGTTAACAAACTACCCAGCGAAGCACAGGGTGCTCACCACCCCATATGGCACCCAGCAGCTTTGCTGGATGCACAGGCACCACCTTGGAGGCAGAAGAGTTGGTCTCTACAGCGCCAGGGTGCATCCTCCATGGTGTCGAGTTGCCCTGTTTCACCTCCCTGTTTGCTTATTGAGGGTTTTATGTCTTCCCACAATGGGGTTTTTCCTCATGAACACTTGAGCTGGTAGCAACGCCATCTCAACCACCCTACCTCTGCCTGTGGTGTCACCTTGTGTCCTTGCCTGGCTCTGCTCTACAGATGTCTCATGGCCCTTCCTGATGACTGTGCAATGCCGCAGCAGCCTGAGCTGTGGCTATGCAACCATGAGGGCTGTATCAAGTGCTGGGGGGATCTTGGGTGCAGGTGGCTGGCCCTGGGGGCACGGTGAGGAGGTGACAGCTGCGGTTGCGGACACAGGTTTATATCCCCAGTTTTGCAGACTGTATTCAACTCAATAAACGCAAAGGCAAAGAAGTGAACGCAGTAGTGTGTGTCTGAATCAAAGTGTGGATCTTCCATATGAAAGAGCAATACTTACTATTTATTTTAGCAAATAACAGTTTATATCCTGACATAAGGAGGTTAATAGGATCTGCTAACCAACAAAGTTATGAGCATCCTTGGCCCACGTTTTCATCACACCCAAGCCGCTATCCCTTCTCCTTGCTCTCTTTCTTCTCTGGTTTTAAAGTTCTGTTATTTAATACAGAATGTCAGATTCCCTACTAGCACTGTAAGTTTCAATGACACTGCAATGGAAAGCAGTCTGGCCCAGTTTATAGAATAGGAACATGGTTTGACAGTCAATGCCAACTGAGCAGATTTTAATGCTTAATGGGATGAGCCACAGCACAGACCAGGGAAGAACTTGAAGGGGAGGAGAGGGATGGTTACAGCGAACAGCTGGTAAGTGTCACAGTGTTTGCCTGTGTGCAGTCCCACCAGGTTTATCTGTGTGCTTCAGTGAAGAAGCACAACCGGCTCCCAAAGGTGTGGCTGAGATAAGATTGTCTCTGTAGCTTCACCTCCAAGCCATGAAGGCTGGGGTGCCACTTTACTCACTGCCAGAACTGCATCTTCTGCCAGCCCCATGAGAACAGGTCCACGTTGGGTAGGGTTTAAAACCTTTGAAAAACCTGAGTGCCTTTCATCCCGCTAGACTAGTTGGAGTGACAATGATGAAGGTACCTATTGAGATCAAGACAGCGTGGCACAATGTGATTTTAATTTTCAAGAAGCTTCAGAAACCACAACATAATAAATTACATACATAATTTGTGTCTACTGAATGAGGCCAGGTCCCTGAGGCAAAAAAGTGTGTGATCAGATGAAGTGTCATGATGCCTATACGGAATGGCAGTGAAATAAAGCTACACACTTTAAATTTGGGTATTTACGTGCTTTGCAACCTCCTGATTTTTCCTTATCTTCATAACATTCCTGCTGGGGGTGTGCAGGGCTGGGGAGCCCACTGTCTACACTGCCATTCATGCTAGCTCCTGTCAGGGCCTGTGAGACAGGGGCAGAGTCTTCAGGACTGCAAGGATTAGTGATCTCTCAGGGCTCAGGCACCAGAGTCTCCTTGCTGAATGCTTCAGTGTAAGAATGGAAAGACCTGTGGGCACGCTTCTCATACTGTATATCTTGTCTCCACATCCAGCTGTAGCTGCTGAAGACCTGAGGAGGGGGGAGAACTTTTTTCGCTCTTGGGGAAGCAAGTGTGCCAGCGATGGGAGCTCTACAGCTATTCTAAAGCTGCCCACCAAGTTTCAGTGATGCCCATGAGCAGAGATGAGTCACACCTAACCACACATCAGACCTTGCAGTTAATTCACTCCTTACCAATCTTAGTGTGACATTATAACTCAGCGTGCTACAACACAAGAAAGTTTTGAGCCTATCAGTCTCTGGTCTTCTGAAGGTCAGCAGGTGTTAATTGAATTTTGCCCTTCTCCGTGCAGCTTTATCCTAGGCCAGAGTAAAGAAGCTACCATTCCGACAAGCCTCAATGGCAGATATTTGCTATAGTGTTCGCAAGAATTCTACAGCTATTTCTACATCCCTTTATGAGGAACACTTCTTTTCCTCCAGGAGACTCTTCCCTAACAGGTTCTGTCTAGGACTGGATGAAACCAAAGTAAACAAAGGGAAGCAAAAGTACAGCGTTTATACAAGCACAGCAATGTCCATTGAAATGAATAATTTTAATTGCTGTAAAATAAAATAGGTATAATCAAATGCTGTGTGTACACACACATACACACGCACATGTATATGGACACATAAAATCACAGAATCGTTGAGGTTGGAAGGGATCTTTAGAGACTGTCTAGTCCAATCCCCCTGCTCACAGCATGGTCACCTAGAGCAGGTTGCTCAGGAGATTGTCCATCCAGGTTTTGAATATCTCCAAGGATGGAGACTTCATCACCTCTCTGGGTAATGTGTTTGTGTGTTCAACCACCCTCACAAGAAAAAAATTATGTTTAGATGGAATTTCTTGTATTTCATTTTGTGCCCATTGCCTCTTGACCTGTCACTGGGCACCACTGAGAAATCTGGTTCTGACTTCTTTATTACCTTCCATCAGGTATTTATGCATATTAGTAAGATCCCCCTGAGCTTTTTCTTCTCTACACTGAACAGTCCCAGCTCTCTCGGACTCTACACACATCAATTGCTTACTAATTTTTGTGGTGTTTTGCTAAACTCGCTCCAGTATGTCCATGTCTCTCTTGTACTGGGGAGCCCAGCACTGAACACAGCACTCCAGATGTATTTCACCAGATCTGAGCAGAGAGGAAGGATCACCTTCCTTGACTTGGTGGTGATGCTCTTCCTGGTGCAGTCCAACCATCTGGTCTATCAACCAGTCCTCCCAGTTTTGTGTCATCTGCAAATTTGCTGCAGTTATGCTCTGTCTCATTGTACAGGTCATTAATGAGGATGTTAAAAAATGTTGGCCCCAGTATCAGCCCCTGGGGTACACAGCTAGTTACTGGCCTCCAGTTGGACTTCATGCTGCTGATTGCAACTCTCTGAGCCCAGCAGTTCAGCCAGTTTTCAGAGCCCTTCACTGTTCATTTATCTAGCCCATGCTTCATCAGCTTGTCAATGAGGATGTTATGGGAGAGAGCATCAAAGTCTTGCTAAAGTTGAAATAAACAACATCCACTGCTCTCTCCTCATACAGGGACAAGCAAGTCATGCCCCTGTAGAAGGCCATCAGTCCGGTCAAGCCTGATTTCCCCTTTGTAAATCCTTGCTGACTATCCCCAATCACCTTCTTGTGCTTGAGACATAGATATACACACACATATATGTGTACACACACACACACACACACACATACATATACATACACATACACATACACATGCACACATATATATTAAACATAGCACTTCAAATTATTCTACACATATACATGATAGAAATAATCCAAAAGTGCCTAGGCCTTAGGCATCATTGCAGAAAATTCTTTAAGAAAACTTACTTAACCTAAAAGGTAAATTAAAAAAAAAATCAATAAAACAAACCAGCCAACAGGGTGGTAGCATGAGGAAGAAAATTGGTCAAGCCAATGAGTCTAGATAAATATGAAGTATGCCAGAATTCAGAATAGCATGTTCTAGCTGTTCCATCTAAAGGAGACACCACATGTGAACCATGGGCTGGACTCAAAGGCTAGTGCCAGTAGAAGGATTCAATCACAGGAGATGCTAGCCTTCCAGGACAGGTTTTACTCTGACATCATTGACAACAGCTTTGCACAAGCAGCATCCTGGGTCAAACAGACTTACAGTCTGAGCTGCTATTTGCAGTGTTATTGGTCTTTTCTTCGAGTGTATTTGCCTTGGTTTCAAGATAATGATTTCTCTAGATGATACCTGCAGATGAAACCAGCCTACCTTTGCCCCGGTACAAATGTGTGCACTGATTAATATTTGTGCATCACTTAGAAAATTGGAAGCACTATATAACTGCAAAATAGACCCAGATTTTAATGCCCTGAGGTTCAAGCAGAAGATACTGCAATTCTTATTGTTGCAGTTCCCCAAATGCTTGAAAGTCTCCTTTGCTCTTTAGGTTTCCCAAGCTTAGTGATTTCTCCAGGATTTTCCCTTGGCATCAACCTCCAGATGCTCTCTGAGGTCTAAGCACAGATGAGAACACCCGAGTTGGTCACTCTGCTCAGTTGCACGTCTGCTGCTCTGGCACCCACTCCACTTCTCTTGCTGAAACCCCACTGTTTCCTCACTTCCAAGCTGCACACAATATGACCTCCGTTTTAGTTATACTTATGCCTTTCTTTACAGAACATACAAGGATATGTAGGCTCAAAATTTCTGTGCCTGTCATTTGTCATTATTGGTATCAGAGCAGGCACTGTAATCTAGGAGTGTCCTCCGCACTATTCAGTCTGATCCCAAACCAAAAAACTACTCTAAGTCAGGTCACCAGTCTGTGGCGATGAGGAACATCCAAGATCAAGCCGGGAAGTCAATCTGCAAGTCACCATCAGGTCCAGGGACGGCCAGGAACCTCCCTGGGGACAGGGATGGACTAACGCCAGATGAGGACATGGGCATGTGGATGGGCGAGACTGGATGGAGCCCATGGCCAGGAAGGGCAGGGGGGTTGTGGGAGCTGGGACCAACCTTGCTGTGGCATCACTGGGGCAGGGACTGATGGCCCTGGAGAGCTGATATGGGGTCCTGGTCCCAGGGGAGGGTGAGGGGAGCCCTGGGGAGGGAATCAGGGCCACCAAGACATACTCAGGGCCCTGACATACACTTCTCTAGACAGTCCTGCTGTGCTCTGCTTTTGCTTTCCAAAATACTGTGATGATAATTTTTATGGTAATAATTCTAATTAAGTCAATTAGGCAAAATTAGAGGAGTACCTTAAAAGGCAGAAGAAAACTATTTACCTTATTCTACTGCCTGAGGACTCCTAAATGCACAAGTAAGTAAATATGTTTAAATACAGCTGGCAGAGTTTGCAACAAGTGAAGACACGAAGAATGCTGATGAATGCATAAATCATTTCATTTCCATTCACTCGTTCCAAACGAAGGGAGTGCTGCGAGTGAACAATCTTTACTTTACAGACTTAGACCTTACCCTCATCAAAGACCAGCAGAGAAATACACTGCCCTTTGCCAGCCAACCAGCCTGCCTGAGAGCTTGCAGGAGTGGAGCAGAGCTCTGCTCAGCACTGTCACTGTGAGGCTGCATAAATCCATTTGCACCTGGGAAAAGAACTCACAAGACAGGTTTTGCATCAAGACAGTTAGCATGATTTGCTTGGTTTTTGCTCTGAGTTAAAGCTGTGTCAAGGTGAAGTTTTGGCTGTAATAACTCAGCTGCCTATGTGCTTTGGAAAGCTTTATTAAAGGCAAAAATGTGTAAATGAGAACTAGTACTCCCATCTGGTTTTGGGGAACACGGCATGAAAAAGGTACATTGCCAAACTAGCCCGTCTTGAAATATTACAAAAGCCAAAACTGTTCTTTATGCCAGTAAACATTTTAGGGCTGGATCCAGGATATCTGAAATACTATAATTAAGAAATCTGAAAATAATTCAAGTGGTCAAGAGGTAAAGGAACTTTCTGCTTCTGTCCTATCACTCTGTACATGAATTATCAGGGATGGTGATAGATCCTCCTTTCTGGGGCTTCACATGGCAGGACTGTATTTCAAATTGAAGGAGTGAGGGGATCCTTCCTCTCCTTTTCCCACCTACATCTGCATCTCATCTGTTAAATGAAACGTCAGTGGGAAATACTGTTTTCTGCAAGTGGAAGCAGGTCATTCCAGTAACAATCGGGTTTGAAAGGAGTACCACTTCCAGAGCACAGAGAAAACTGACAGTGGTAGAAGGAGGAAAAATACGTCTATAAACATAAAAATATAGACGTTTGTGTGCCATATAATGTTATCAAAGCAAGTAAATAAAATTTGTTATTGCACTATATAAAAAGTGAAGGTTTGAATCACTGTTATTAGAGTTGATGCACATCCCTTTAAGTCATTTTTGTTTCAAGAAGATACCAATCACGCCTGTGTGCTCTAGTCACTGAATGTAAGACAGCAAAATAAAAAAAGTTCACTGCAGTCTCTAAAACACATAGTAACAAGTACACAAAAGGTGTATTTAGCTAGCACAATGATTCTCAAGATGGGAATGGATGGATCTCATCTGATCTGTAACAGTGTGTTATGGATCTGGATATTCTAGTCTAGCTTTACAGGACTCAAGGAACCCCCAGAACCTTGGTGATGATCCAAGCATTGTTTGGGATGTAAATATGGAAGACAAGAGCTGAAGGAACACTGTTTTGAACAGGACACGGGCAGAAGTCCATAGCCCACATCCTCCAAGATCTTTTTATGTGCTGATAGTCTCTTTTACCTATCACTAGAGTTTTCAAAATCACTATTCTGCTAAACCCATAGGCAGCAAAGGTTTGGAGCATCTGACAATGCTCCAGAGCTCTCTGTACTTGGGGGTTTCAAGACCCAACTGCATGAAGCCCTGGGCAGCTTAGTCTGACCACAAGTCGATCCTGCTGTGAGCAAGAGGTTGCCGTGGCTCCATTCCAACCTGAATTACCCTCTGTTTCTGTGATTCTATGATCACCATGGCTACATGGGGTAAGGGAGGCCTGAGCATCTAACTGGGCCTCTGACTGTACTGCAGTATGTTCAGCAGTACAGACTAAATACCACAACCTCTCCTTGGGGTTTGTACACTTTAGGTCCTTTACTATCTTGGTAGCCCCTTTATGGACCCCAACCTCTTCTCCCCAACCGTCTTGAAGTGCGGTGCCTGGAACTGGACATGGTTGTAGACTCACCAGTGCTAAATAAATAAAAAAGAATGATAAACTGCCACAGTCTTCTGACCATGATCCCCTTAATGTAGCTTAGTTTGCCTGATTAACACTGTTGGCTCATACTCAATTTGGCATCCATTGTAAACCCCAGCCCATTATAGTAGGAGAGCAACTCTACCAGTGCTCAGCCTGTAGTGATACATGGGGTTATTTTCCACACCAACAGAACTTCATACTTCTGCTAGATTTCATAAGGTTTTTCTTGGCCTAATCACCAAGGTTTTTCTGGATTGAACCTCTGCCATTGAGCACATCAACCACACACATAATTTAGTATCATGTGCAAATTTGCTACGGGTGCACTATTTTCATTATCCAGTTTATATTATTAGATGATGTTATGTTATCATCCAGATCTCTGGTGAAGTTATTGATCAATATGGGCTTTGGTAATAGTCCCCAGATACTACACTTGTTACTGGCTCCCAAAAGGACACTGACCAACTGTTTACTACCCTTTTCACAGAAGTTTGACCAAGTTTATACTTTGTGCTGGGACATGCTCGTTCCAAATGTGAGAGCTGGAATGGAGGGAAAGACAATCTGCCCTTCACAACGGACCTCAGCGATGTAACAAGTTAAAGGAACCACCTTTCTGTGTCTAGAAAGGTGTTTACAAGCTCCAGCCTGGATTGCTCAAGCCCAGACACTGAGGAGGAGGTTTATCTTTGTCACAGTGAGTGAAAACCAACAAAAAGGCCAAAACAAAACACAACAGTAAACTGTAAGGGATCCAGCCCAGGTTCCCAGAGTGCTCCAACAACAGTGGGTGTTTTGTTCAGTTTAATTTAACATCTTTGACTACCTGGCAGTATAGGTAGGAAATATATGGACCCTGAACTGGGAGGTTATACAGTCATAATCATAAATATGTAAGAGCAATGTAAAAAGTATTCTATTTCAGGAGGTTAGGAATAGAAATAGGAATTAAGGTGAGATTCAATCTGGAAAAATACAAGCTAAACACAGCAAACCTGAGCTAAATAAAAGCATAGCAGTTATTGGGGCTCAGTATCTAATAAAAGATAACAGATGGCCTAAGAATATTTGAGTGACCTCAGGGCAGTTGGATGGATTAGATGGCTGGCTGAAGTCTCTCCTACCTGTATATTGCTATGATCCTTTTTTTTTCTCACTTTATTTGTTCTTCCTGCCTCCTTCTCTCTCCAACTGCTTTCTGTTGGAAAATAAAGAAGAATTATGCCTTAGCCAACTAACATTGCACCTTTTGCAAAACTGTTGTGAGCCTTGGACCAGAGAGGAAGCTAAAAGCAGTGGCTAAACAATTCAACCCTTGACGTTAGCATGAGATACAAGTAAAACAGGGTGCAGAACCTGTGTTTCTCCAACAGCAAAATTATAAAGAAACAGCATGAGCGCAGAAAGCTGCCTTATGTCATTACTATCTTCTTCTCTGCCCTTTTGTGTGCGTTTGTCCTCTTTTTGTCTTGAAGGAAGCAGGATATTACCAGTTCATTTCCATTAGGCTTTGGACTTTTCTCCAAAAACTCTAGTAATTCCTAGCCTTAATGCTGTCAAAAAGACTGTCAAACATGGATGTTTTTTCTTACAAAAACTTCCTTGAGATGAAGGTAAAAAAGGAACACTGTTTGAATTAAAAAAAATACATAAAGCATAGATGGAATTAATCTCTTTTTATTCTTTTCTGCATCTGTAATAAAAGATGTACAGTACTTCAGTGGAGTTCAAGGACTATGCTTCCTGTACTCAAACCCCAAGCTTTGTTTCACTGTTTAATGCAGTATAACAACAGGGATGTGTTTGTACCTTTGCCTCTTTATTCCATTAACTACAAAGCTAACCCAATCCCTGCAGGTAGCTTCTTATACATTCAAAAACACATGCTACCAGGCAAGGGGGGGCAAAGAAAAGGGAGAAGGAATATCCAACCTTTTGATAAAGGTAAAATAGCATCCAGGAAGTTTAAGTGAGATACATTCAGCCATGAAAGAACAGCCAGTTTCACGGCTGTGAGGAGAAATTGTGAAGGGAAGATGCTATGAAATGGCAGGCAGTTGCCAGTGCTGCCAGGCCTGAAACGAGCACCGACATGCTGATACCAGGATGCTAATTTGTCTGTCCATGTCTGTCTCCCTCTGCACGTGTCTGTCTGTCCCCTCACCAGCCAAGGAGAGCACCCACCTGCTCCCAACCCAGCTGCAGCCAGACCCTCATGGCATGGTCGGGACAGCAGGTTTGGGTGGCTGTACTGCTCCAGCTGCCATCAGGAAACATGGGGCTACCTGGCACATCCCCCAGACAGCATCCACCATGGGATTTACGCATCTCGTCATCCCTTTCATAGAATCATAGAATCATAGAATTGTTTGCGTTGGAAGGGACATTTAATGGTTATCTAGTCCGGTCCCCCCTGCAATAAGGAGGGACATCTTCAACCAGATCAGGTTGCTCAGAGCCCCATCCAACCTGACCCTTCCTAGTTCTTGGCCCTCCTTTTGCTGCTAGTACCTCCCTTCCCAGACCCCAGCCTCCCCTCAGTCACACAACCTGCTCCTGAAGCCCTTTCCCCCGGTGGTGCCGGTTCTGCCACACCCATACCCATTTTTGGCTCATTTTTGATGAGCCAAAAATGGTATTTTTGACTCATTTACCTGCATAATCATCTTGGCCTTGCATGGCATTGCTGACACAGTCACCTATTGGCACCACTGTTTCTTGCCCAGCTTTACTCCTCCAAGGCTGCCAATGCCCCTCCAAAGACCTGCAAAGTTTGGGTGTTTCTCATGCACCCACTCTTTGCCACCTGCGTGGCCTGGACATCCCTCTTGGCACTGTCACCGCTGTCACCTTCTTACTCTGGTTTTGTTTGAGTCTAGCAGTTCATCCTCTAATGTCCAGGAGCTGCAACTTATCTCTAAGCATGACTTCTGCTTACCACTGTTTGTGATTAATGAATTCTCTTTCACTGCATGAATGTCAGGGGCTAGAGACTGGAAAATAAATTTCCTGCAGAGTTGTGCTTAAGGAGCAACCATGGATGTCTGGACAGAGAAAATGAAGGGACTAGGGACAACTTCAGAGAAGAAAAGGGTTAAATGTAAGGACTTCTCTCTGAAAGCATACCGAATGAAAGGCTTTCCCCTGGGTACATACTACCTGAAAAGGCCGGGTATTTTTAACCTGACCTTCACAGATAGGCAAATAGAGACATGAGGGTTCAGTGAAAAATTCTTTTGCTTTCTTTGCCCGCTCTATAAGGCTTGGATTAAATATCTTGCAGATTTGTAGGCATCAAAACTAATAATTCTTCACAGCACTAAGAGGATAACTTATGCCTAAAGATTTTACAAGGTTTTAGCGATATTAATAAATTGAAACTTTTGAAAATGGCTTCATATCCAGAACACATGAGATTTATGAAGTTAAATATGATTGTGTCTGCATTTTTACATTGGAAAGAACCCAAGTAGCGAGGCTGCAAATGGCATATCAAAGGTCTCTGAAAAGCGCGGTGTTCCTGCAGGGAGGGACAGTACATGGGCCCTGGCTCCAGTCCCCATCCTCTCTTGTAGTACCAGTCTTTCTCCCCAGTTGTGCAACACATATAGTTTCTCCCTACTGACCTGAAGCAGCACTGTTGCTCAGTCACCTAGACACGGGCTTGGGATCCTCAGCCATAGTCCTCCTCTTCCTCCCATAGACCATCTGTAGTCTGGCACCTGCAGATCTGGGCAAAGAGCTGGCAGACAATTCCCTTGGCTCAGAGCACACTCGTGCATGTCATGAGAAGGCTGTTGGGAAGAATGAGCGTCGGGAGATGCCAATTGGAAATCCTGACTCTTGAGTCATTACAAGCTGGAGTAGACAATGCGCTTGAGACTAGGTCCGGACAAATGCAATCTGAGCTCAACTAAATCTATTAGTGAATGGCTGTGACTAAAAAAATCAAAACAAATGAATTTGCAAAATGCTTTTTCCTCAGGTATTCCAGATGTAATGGTCTCATGATTAAGTCTGAAAGTTCCCCAGGCAGAATAGTAAAGAAAGGGAACAAAGGAAATCAAAACCAAAATGAAACTTTTCACTGAGGGGAAGACAAGTAATTTGGTTAAACTAAAGTTATTATTCACCTGCTTTAGTTTTTAATTTCATCAGGGAAAGAAAGGAAGAAAAAAAGATCACTTGGATTTGACCCAAAACACTGCCAATAGATTCAAGTTTGAATAGCACACTGCATGGGAAAATTTATTAAGGAGGACCAACTCTGCAGTATCAGTCTGGCCAGAAAGTGGTGCTCAGACCATGAACTGGGCCTAGACTGGAGACAAGAGATGCACCCTGCTTTCATAGGTCAATCAACTTTTTAACCCAATTATACCCAGGAGTACCAAATCTTGATAAACACCATGGGAAGACCTAATTTTTACCAATTAAATTACCCACCCATACTAGGCACCCATAATATATCCCTCAGTGTCCCACAAGACTATTGCCTGAATTTGATTTCAGAAACCCTATTAGTGGGATTTTTCCATTTCTAAAAAAGTATTGCAAAGAATGGAGAATAAAAAGGGGGAATAACACAGCACTTTGCAATGTATCAGAAAGAGGTTTTTTGTTAAGCTGAAAGTATATCCATTTCCTTAAATACTTTTGCAATTATCAGATTGCTATAATACATAATACTCAGTTGAAATCCCAGTTTAATTACCACTTTTATGTTTAAATTTAATTCTGTACCCATAAAATATTGTGAGGCCTCCTGATTGTATTTAATATCCTCACATCAATGCTCTGCTTGTACATTGAGCAATGCTCACATGAAGCAATGCTAGGTTACACTTTCCAACTGCCACCACATTTCATGCAAGGGAAATGAGATCCCTTTTTTAATTTAATCTCAGTTCTATTTAATTAAAGTCTTAAGAATTGTTTTATTTTTTAAAAATTTGTTAACTAGAGGTTTTCAGGTAAATCATTCACTATGAATTCTGGACAAGATATTCTAGGCTATGAATAAATTTGTAAGTGCTGGCAGGACCAGAATGTTAAAAAGCTGGGTGACAGGGATGACAAAGAGCTTCCTTATTTCTTCCCTTGAAGAGTTGTAAAAGGAATCAGTTTGTGGTTCTTTGCTGGGTATCTTTGCTATTCATCTTGTGTGCATGCGTTTTGGGAGGAAGACAAACGGAAGAACTGTTTATGCTTGTTATTCCTCTTTCTTACTTTTTCCTTTGCATTATTCCTGACTATTTTTCCTTCCTTCTGACTAGTTAAATAAGAATATCTGATCTAGGAACCCAGTGGAAGCCACTGTGATGTTGAGAAGCTTTGCAGAAATGACTCCTGACTGTAGATATCTCTGAATTTGGAGCATTCAGCTCGAAAGACTTAGAGCAGCAAGATTTGCAGAGCACTCCAGCTCTGAGAATATGATTAATTATCACACATTTTAAAAGCACCTCAATGAACTGGCTACCACTCTTGAGATGGTATCTGGGTGACAAACACCTCAGCAGACGTTTTCATGCTGTGATAACCAACCACTCAAGAAACCTGCTTTCAAGAACTCCTGATCTGCGTGTTGAAACATCTGGAGAAACAAATACAGAGGATCAGTGGGCAAACTCTCAGGGAGGGAGGAAGTGGATAAGAGGGACAAGATATTTCACCTCAAAAATGTTTCACAAAAGGAAAACCAAAGGCATTATGTGTTTTTCTTTAAACAGAGGAGCAGTGACACACAAGAGGAAAGTGCAAAGTTGATTATAAAATGGGACTCGAGGCTAAAAAAAGAGTTGCAAACTTCAAAGTCAATGACAAGTACAGTTAGGCCTGGAATAACTAAATACAGATAGTTCCCTGCTTTGGAAACAGCATTTGGCTTCCAGAGCAATGCTTACATCCATCTTGAATGGAAAAAGCATCTTAATTGTCCTGTATCTGAGGAGGTAGAAGGAATTTCAAATCAGGACTTGAACCCCAGGACACGATATGCATACCAGATCTGCAGCTCATGCATATTCCACTCGGTCTCTGGTGCTTCCGGCAGAGCTTTTGTTGCTAACAACCCTTCTCAAACTCTTCTCTGTGCTTTTGCAGTCTTTGTCTGCATTCTTATTTGCTTTTCATCTCACTACCTTACTTGACAATACATTAATGCTCTTTAGGTCCATTCAGGAATCTTGTATACTCGGACTCCTGGCACATGAACCTGGCTTCCCATTTTCTGAATACCTCCTCTAGCTCCTGTCTGCTTTGGGGAGCAGTCCATGTTCATGGATGTTAGGCACAGGCAAAATGTGCTGTTTTGGCTGCCGGTATCTGGAAAGAGTACTGCTCTCAGCCAGTCTTGAACTGCTCATCAGCTCTGTCCATGGAGGTTGCCCACAGAAGTTGTGGCTGCCCCATCCCTGGAGGTGTTCAGGGCCAGGCTGGATGGGGCTTTGAGCAGCCTGGTCTAGTGGGAGGTGTCCCCGCCCATGGCAGGGGGGTTGGAACTAGATGATCTTTAAGGTCCCTTCCAACCCAAACCATTCTATGATTCTATGAAAATTACCTTACAGCAACAGAACTGCATGTACAATTACTTCCTCTGCTCATCCTGCCAGAAGGGTGGGTTCTATAAACCTGCACAAAATTCTGTGGAAAGGACCTGCTGAGCTCCAACTCTGTTTAAAATAGAACAATCAGATAAGTGAGATTCACGTTACAGTCCTCTTTAACTTTGACAAATTGTCTGTTGCCTGAAGAGTTTCCACAGCATGAAAAACTTTCATTGCAGCTTAGCAGTTAGGTTTACCCCCATGCAAACCATCAAAGTCTTGTTATGTTGGGTAGCAGGGTCAGAATTGGAAAACAAACAGAATAAAAGAGGTTTATTAAATAATGAACCTTTTTGGAGGGAAAAAAAGAAAGCTCATTCTAAACCTAACGTCATCCAGTTAGAAAACATTATGAATAAATAATGTGTCACTATTAGCTTCCTAGGAAGTTCACTCACTTACGAACATAACCTCTTCAAATTCCCATTTTGTTGGTTTTGTTTGGTGGTTTTTTGTAATGTTATCATTATCTAATTTTGGAAATACTACATTTTGTATTCTTCTGACGTCATTTTTAGAGTTAATTCTTTGAGAATCTTCTACAGTTATAGGAGCACACTCTGAAAAAGCATTGCCAACCCAACAAAAATAAATATAAAATTCCTTCACTTCTAGGATATGTTCTATTTTTCTTAAAACTAACTTTTATTTCAAACCATGTCCATGCAGCTGTTCTCTTTTAGTGTCATTCTTGCCATCATTTGCTTGTTTACGATATTCTGTTTCACCGCCTTGCTGTATATCTTAGCTCTAGTTTTGTGTTAGGCCTATGACTTTATGGGGCTAATGGTTTGTGGAGCACCATGCTCCAATGAAAACATTAAAATATTTGCAAACACTGACATAAAAACTTGTAAAAACACATTTAATGGCTAGCTAGGACCTTAAAATATGTTTTGTATTTCTCACTGTAATTGAATTTGGCCAACACACTAAAAATTCTTAGAAAGAAACTTCCACATACACCCTCAATGCATACACGATACACAGAGTGTGGCCAAACCTCATTTCTTTAGGAAATGAAACAAAAAAAGCAGCACTTTCATCCACATTGAAGCATTTGGAAAGTGAGCTTGGATTTTTTCTGTTTAAAAAGTTCATTGTTTTTCTCATTTTTAATTCCAAATTTTTGCAGAAAACAAAAAAAAAGAGCTCCCAGTTGTTACGTGCTGTGGCAGTCTGAGCATGCACAGGCTTGGTGCCTGAAATGGTTTCTCCACTTTTCCGGAGGGTTTGTTTAATGATCACAGTCAGAATTGGTTCCCTTCAGTTACAACATATAATAAATTATTTGCAAGACAAAGTAAATGCTCCTGTACTATGTCAATAGGAATGGTTTCTATTCTCTCAACGTGCAAGCCCTTGTAACCACAGTGGGGAGTACACAGTTATCATGACTGGGTAAATTGCATTTCACACAGCTTGAGTCACACTGACAGGAGGTGACTCACACCGTTCTCCCCACAACAAGGACACAACATCCAAACACTCAGAGTGGTCTTAACTGCCTTCACATGGCTACCTTGGGCCATGAAACCCTCCTGAATCAGCAAGGGGCACATGCAAGTTTACCTAGTGGTGATCTCCTGCTGGGCTGACAGGAGAAGTGCTTTGACTTGCCTGCCCACCCTTTGGTGAAGTTTGCAGGGCAGACTGGACACCAATACGTTGCCAGTACAGGGAAGAAATGTTATAGCGTGCTATGCCTTGCAGAGCCTCTGGAGAGCTCTCACTTGCATTGGTAGTTGCAGGACTTTTTTCTCCCGCATACATTGTCTGAGCTTGGCACTGCACCCATTAGTGGCTCTGGCTTCTGAGGTGACACACAAAATCAGGACCTCTGTGCACGCACAGTTCAAGGCTAGTCAAAACACAGATGCAGAGACACCATGGGCCAGAAAAGAGGTAAGTTAGCAACAACATACCATCTTAGCAACTCCTGCTAGTAAAAGAGAGGCATTCCTTGAAATATGCTGCTTCTCCCCCAGTAGAGCAGGTCAGCTCTCCTTTCTTCTTCCTTCTCTACTTGCCTTCCATCCCTCAGCAAATGGATACCTCATAATACTGTCCTTCCTACTTGTAAGTTAGATAAGACACCAAAGACTTGGCCTTCCTGCCAGGAACAAAACTCTGTATCATGAGCAAAGGTGACTCTATGCTTGACGTGGATTTTGACTCCATGTACGACCTAGTAGGTAATAAAGACTAGTGTGTATTGGATGGACCTTTTTGAATGAGGAGGTGATACAGGATCTCATTTGTTCTGGGCACGTTTTTTTCCCTACAAGTATGATTGTGACTAAGGCTTGTGCTTGAGCCCACATTGGCCCTGCCACTCAAAGAAACGTCTGAAGAGCCTTGTCTGCATTCCCATTCACCTGAAATTCCAACACACTGCTGTGCAAAGCTTGTTCCCTGTAAACTGCAAGCCTTCAGATGATGGAAACAGGGGTTTAGTGATCATTTCTCTGCTACCCTAGCTGCTCTGACAACATGTCCCTTGTGGCATCTCTTACATTGTGATCTTCAGAGGGACTTTATGGCCTGTGTGGCATGGTTCTTTGCCATGTCTCCCACAACTTTTCCATCTTCTCTCCTACTAAAGTTTCTTGGCTTTTTTCCTCACACACTGAGCATTACTTCTGGTATTAAAAGTGCTTGCAGCTGCTCTTTTCGTGTTTGTGTTCCTGTTCTTCGTTGGGCTGCTGCAATCTCTTTTGTGCTGCCAGTATGTAGGTCAGCATCACTTTTGCTCAAGCCGCTGTTAGCGAGCGATCTGGGCCTAAGTGTAAGTTGTGCTGATGAACTGGTTCTCTCTTTTGCCAAAAATTATTCTTCCTCTTATTAATTCTTCTTTTAACATTCTGTATATGCAATGTTCAGCGAAACTGTGATCTGCAGTAATAAAAGCTTCAGTTGTTTGCCCTTGTTCTTGGCACCTCCTAGCAAATTTGGCCTTTTCATGTATTATATTTTGCTTGTCTGTGACATTGACTTCAAAAGTCTCTTTTTGCTTTTTTTTCATCTTTTTTTCTTTCTCCAGCGTGAGACCCAGGCAAGCAACAGAAGCAGGAATAGCCAGGGCAAATACCAAGGCATCTATGTGAAATTCTTATAGCTTTCCGAATTAACTCCTGAAATTTTCAGCTCCAGCAGTACCTAAGTTGCCAAAATCAATATTTTTTAACAGGGTCATTTGCTGTTCAAGTTCCGCTGCATATATTTACCCTGTTTTGTGATCCACATCAAAAAGAGAGCCTTTGTGCCCAAGCTAGTCAAGTCTAGGAGTTTCTGGAGCAGACTGGTCATCTCTATCTTGTGTATTACCAAGATTAGTAACCATCCCACAAACCTTTGTGAACATACAACATAGGATGCTCTACAATCAATCTTTATCTACATCACACAGATCAAATCATGTTTCGCTATGCTCTATAAACAACAACCAGATCAAAACCACACCTTCAGACACTGCTCACTGCAGACTCTGAGGCTTTCTTTTGCTGTTTATCCTCCTGAGATGCTGTGACCATGGTGCATTACAAGCAACGCTTTCTTCCATAAAGGGGTCAGGGAATCCACCAACACAGAGACAAATGTAGATATCATGGAGGTAATACTGCTACAAATTTTGAAGAACACAGAGGAAATGCTTTCTTGGGTATTTTCCTGAACCTCAAGTCCGACCACAGCCATGGCCATTCACTCATAACGCAGGCCAGCATGGGACACTCTTGGATGGCAAGACTAACTACATTGGCACAATTCACAAAGCCAGTGTCTTCTGCACCTTGGGACTTTTCTGACATGGAAATGCCAACAGAAGTGCAAATGTCAACCTGTGGCAGACTCCTGTGACACTACATGCCTCCAGATAGTTGTCAGTTCTCTAATAGCCAACAGCAGGGTGCTGCTTGAGTGTCCCTCCCTGCAGCAAAGCCATAGCTCACGCTCCTGCAAGTGCTCTGGTCTGCCTCAGGCCCCAGCTTGAACTCCTCAATGCTTATAAGACTTTTCTTTTTGCTTACTCTTTCCCTCTTCCCTTAAAGTAGCCAAAGGGAAATCAACACAATTGTGCAGATCATGAGAAAGCTTATTTATAATTGCGGGACCTAGAGTTTCATTAATTCAAGGCTATGGATGTCATGAATGCAACTGGGAGATTACAAAGGCAGAAGGCCTCCAGGAGGATCACCCTGAGCAGAAATGGAGGGGAAGCCCTTGGCACCCTACCCAGTTGTCCTACTTATAAATGACACAACATACAGTGAACCAGACTTTCATGCTGAAAGAACCATGTATTTTCCTGGGATTTAAATGATATGTATGTATAATGAACAATTAGGAAAGCAACTTTGAAGGCAACACACAAAATCGTTAGAGATAACACATTCCTGGGATTGACTAACCTTCTCACTCTCTCCCCTCTTCCCACAGCGTTTTTTCTTATTTTTTTTTACCCTGAATCTTTCCTTTCCCAGTTCCTTTGGTCCATTTTTTAGCAGTCTAAGATGCTATCCCATCTCCATTCTCTAAGAGAGATAAGCTCACCTCTGACACCACATAAGCATGAGCATCTTGGAGATCATTTGTAAACTGCAGACATTGTTTAAGTGGTCCACTCTTGCCCAGCAGGATCCCATATCTGTCCTGGCAACTATAGAGGGCTCGGGTCTCTGTATGCTCTGTACAACCTCCACACCCTCCACTTCTCCTGTACTCTGTGCAGGAGAAAGGGGGAGGGAGGATTTGGAAACCCCCAAGTCCAAGTCACTGTTTCACCACAGGACGCAGGGCTTGTGTCCAACACAAGGTCTTGGGGCCTGTGTCCATCAATAGGTATCTGGAAGTGCTGGATCCTAAAAGCATCTCTGATCAGCCCACACAGGAACAGGATTTTCCCACCTGACAGATGACTGTAAGAGAAAATGTTTGTATTTCCTCCTCATACTGTTCTAGATCATAAAAAAAAAGGCATTTTTTTCTCTGTTTAAAAAAACAGAGTAGAAGTGTGTGAAGTAGGGTCTCGGTCTCATCTGCCTTGCCTCAGCAAACTGCTGCTCTGTTTGCCTGAGAAGTGTCTTGTGATTTGATACATCCAGTTTAGTTCCTCTGTGAAAGCAGAAAAGCAAATGCGTTTGCCAGGGACATTAACAAACCCCTCCAGGCTGGGCAGCAGGAGAGGGCTGTGGCACGGGGCACCTGCATCGTCTCTGAAATAAACCTCTATAAGCCCGTGTGTGGTGACATCCATGTGTCTGAATCTCAGGGAATAAAGCTATTCTCAGCTCCTGCCAACAGCTTCAGCACAATGTTCCCCTTTTCCATCACCCTGGTGGCCTGAATCAGGTGTAGATGAAGATGTGTATGATCAGCCCTTTGGCAGATTAATTCAGGACTTTGGAAGGGTTCACCTGTCTAACGGCCCTGAATATTAAAGCATTGGTGTTACCACTTCATATACCTACAGCACACTTGAAACAGTGACAACTCCCTGAAACGAGAAGAAAGCAACAAAACCTTTCTAGGTCAGTAGTTTAATATTGGACTGCACTTAGCAGCTCCCTTTCTTAGGAGGAAGGCAAGAAGTGCACAAGCACTGCAGGGCTTTCAGAAGTGGTGCTCCAGCATGGAGCAGCCACCGAGACCCAAGTCCTGAAACAAGAGCTGTTGGTTCCTGTGTCTGCCCAGGAGCCTTAAGGAAAGCCCTCCCGAGGACTGACACTATGGCTGAAGGATAAGGCAGTAAGGAGCTGAGAGATGATGGTCCAGTAATAGCTGGTTGCTTCTAATGATCTATGTGTGGCACCATTAGGATGCTCATCCACACCACTTGTAGTAGATGATAGCAAAGAGACTTTAATGGCTGTCTGAAATTAAACCCTGCATCTTCCCCTGTTGATACACTCCCCTTTCACCAACACCTTTTTCCTTTTCTCCACCTTCTTCTCTTGCAGGAAAACTGTTGATGGCAACTGCAAAAGACAGTCACCTAAATGTGCATTGCACCGTATAAGTTTTCCATGGCTTCCCACTACAGCAGTATTTTTTACGACTGTAAGCATTGCTATTTTTAGCTGTATTTGAACTACTAAGCAATGATGGAACTGAAGAAAGCTGTTCCATTTTTTTGTGGGAAGAAAATGCAGTCCATTTCTTTAGAGCCACAGGAAACAAAAGCAGACTGTGACTGTCATGTGGAAGAACTGCTCATAATATCCAGCTGTGTGGCATCTTTCAGTCAAGTGACAGAGGCATTAAGAAATTAAGCTTTACAACATAGATATAGGGAAGAATTTTTTTAAGAATATTTTTATGTGCTACTTGCACTGATGGTGTTTTATAAAGGTGATATGATCATAGTTTCTATTATATAATAATAGCAGCAATCATCAATATCAGAAACACCATAAATCAAAACTGACTTATCTAAAAATTATATTTGCCAACAGGACATATATTTTCAAGACATCAGCCTTGACTGAAAAGGATTGCCCTGATTTTTTTGCCAAAATCCCCAGCTTTACGTGTTTTGCACAAGCTTGTGCTTGATAAGAATATGTATAGCCCTCCATCAGCCATTCTGTCTTTATTTTCTCTTCATTTTTCATATTGCCTGTATGAAGCTGGTAGTAACTTCTGCATTCCTTGCAGTGATCAGAAGCAACAATCAGTCACAGACAGAGCATCACGTTCTGTGTTTCAGTGTCAGGAACAATGGGACAGCCCAAACAGCGTGAACACATTAAAAAAAAACTCCAAGTGATGGGTCTGTGTCTGTTCTTCTTCTCTGTCTTTTGTGTACAGAATAACTCTCAGGGTGATTTCCACGTACATTTAGCATAAACAATAGGGTTGGCTGTTTCTTCTGGTATCATGAAATTCAAAAAGATAAGGCTGGAACACTGCACTTGAGTGGCTAACATTAAATAAACATGGCCTCTGGATAAATAGTTGGTACTTCAGAAAATGAGGCCACATACTTAAGAGCTAAGTGTGGATATACATGTCTCTTTCTATAAACAGCCAGGCTTGAACATTTTAACCCCAGTGCATAAATCCTCAGAAAATTAAACTGGACGGTGATTCTGTTCTTCACTGTTACAGGAACAAGGGCAACTGAAAACCCTGACAGAGGTTCGTCATGGGGCAAATAAGATGTGCCTTCAGATGACCAGTTTGTCTTGGGACTGCTGTGGGGGAAGTAAAAATTTTCCAAGATTGCCTAAGCCTGTCTTAGGTTTCAATTGGAAGGATGTATAAATATTTAAAACTTCAAGCTACGTATTTTCTAAAAATGTAGCTTTGGATCAAGCAAAACAATTTCTTTTGATCAAATTAAAAATGGATCATTTCAATTTTGACCCTAGTATGTGCATAAAATAGAATACAATTAAGATATTTGTAAATCAGGAAACTTTGTTGAAAACTGCCTGTTCCTGTAGAGAATTTTCACTTTACTGAATCAGCAATTTCCAATGGAAAATTGGAATTGTTTGACCAGAACTACATGGGATCCAACACCAAGCAGGAAACCGAAACCCTCATGCCGATAAGCATGTGAAGTGAAGACTGTTGTATCTTCCACTGTTCCACAGAGTGGACACACTCCACACTACAGTCACTATCCAGCAACACACTAACAAGGACTTTCACCCTGCTGTTGTGGCTGACTGCAATCAGGAGCAGTCCAGATACAGTGAGATGTTCTTACTTCTGTTACTTAAAACCAAGCACAAAGATAACCTTTGGGGTGAAGCTATAAATTAAAAGTGATAGTAGTTGTATAGGTCTAAAATTAATCATTGCAAAACTTCAGCGAAACACAACCCAAAGTACATTTTAATGGGATTCTAATGTTTTCTTTTTTAAGGCGGCAGCTGGAGTCCCATCTGGCCTCATTTCTCACAACACAATCCATTTTGTATTATACTTCCAATATGGTTGTTACTATTGTTGGTTGTAAAAAACAGTAGTTTCAACCTGGACAACTTCATTTGGCCTTCAAGTAAAGTTGACTCAACGTTCAATATGTTGTTGCTCAGCATGTTGAAAATTACGTGCCACTGAAATACAAATAGCCAGAGAAAAATATATCATTGCCTGGTATTTGAGTGTGTCCCTTAAAAACAGCTGGTTCAAATGCATAAAGCATTAAAAATAGAAATAAATTACATTGAAATTCACTATTTATTTTCTTTAAGGTAACCATCCAGATTCACTGCTTATGACATTATTTTGCACAAGGAACCACTGTATTTGGATCATTAGAAAGACAAAGTATTGAACACAAAAATACTGAACACATTACCTCTTCTAGTAGTATGCCCCCAGCCCTGCAGACGAGCACCAAAAGCAATTCCCCCCACCACAGCCAGGGTAGCAAGGTTATTTACAACCCCTGCTTCATCTGAGAGTGGCCAACCTCAGGAACTCATCAGTCCAAAGGACAGAAGGAAGTTTAATGCCCTGGAATTTATTTCCCATCTATGTTTAATCTACAAATACTGCATGGTTGTTTCTACAGCACCCTGAAGTAGAGGGAGATAAAGCCACATCCATGAAAACTTAGTCCTAGATGGGTAGACAAATTATATGTAACAGGAGTGTTATTTATTTGAGAGCTCTTGGGCTGGGATAGATAATGCTGATGACAGACTAAAGTGGGCTGAAGCGATCTGGCCCAGTCAGGACATGCAGGTAACAACATATGTAAAACCTATTTCAAGCATCACTTGCAAGCTGGAGTAGTTCCCAATACAAAACATGTACATATGCCAAGTCTCCCCGTTTTGACCACAATGAAATTCTGTTAAGACCATGACCCAGGATCTTTCTGCTATTTTCATTCTCGAACACAGAAAATAATTTTTCAAAGTACAGCTGTGCCGTGTATTCATGTTCTGTATCCAGAGGACGAAGGCTACAGAAAATAAAACAAAATGTTTGACTTTTTTCTCCACGCACCTCTGAAACCACCTCCAACACTAGGCAGATGGGGCAAATCAGAAAGTAAAGCTGCAGGTGGCAGAACTCCCACTAAGGGACTTCTACTTGTGCTTCCCTGGGGATGCATCTTCCCAGTGACACTGCAGTTGGTGCTTAGGGAAAGGGGGACGGTATCAGCCCCTCTGTGGTGTAATTGGAGGTCAGGATCGATCCAGCTCCCTGTGATCCAACTTGGCTAATTATTTACTTCCCACTTCAGTAGCAAATAGGTCCATGGACAAATGTTGTTCACATAACCTTTGTTTCACGTAATATCTGCAAGGGACTGGCTGCAGAGTTGAGCACTGAAGCTTAACCTGTGGATGGTGCTTTACCAGGCCTGCAGATGGGTGAGAACTGAAGTGGGTTGTTTCCTTCATCCCTTTGATGGCTTCATTTGGTAGAATAGAAATGGGATTGTCCATACCAAATTGATGTCCACACCAAATTGATGTCCACATAATTACATACCCAGGTATTATTGTCTCCGCACCACTTACCAGCAACCATGATGGCATTAAACAATGCCAACTTGTTGTTTAGTTTTATTTATTTTCTTGCATGAGGTGACTCAATTTGGGGTTAAGTTTATGCATTTACAGGCTTTACATGTTCCAGGTTTTGTGTGGTTTGTTTCTTTTTTTATTTATTTTTAGAAACGAGTCTGTTTTCACTTAGAGGAAAAAAAAAAGATGTTCAGTGAACAGGCCAGCCAGTCAAACCAGGCTGAAGAAAGAAAGGATTTTCCAACTCACGGGATTCTCCTCTCATTTATAGCAGTTTCACAGCCATGCTGCTGTTTTGATTTCGGTGATTGAACAGTGCTATGAAAGGAGCGGTGTTCAAAACCCAGGAGACCAGTGTTTCCAGCCAGAGGTACTGGAACCGGAGCCCAGAATGCAAACACTCATGATGATCTGTTTGCAGAGCAGGTACAGACCCAGACAGATTCTCAATGAACAGTTGAACAGAATCAGTATATTTAACAAATTTATGCCATTTATGGACAAAGTTCTTGCACTGAGTTAAGGGGTTAAGGGACAGATCCAGGCTGGTGTGAAGTGTTGTAGTACAGTGCTTCCAGCAAATAGTTGAGTTTCTGAGCAAATAATCCACTATGAAGTGCTGCCTGACCACAGTCCTCACCACAGGGGCTGATACGCTCTGGCCTGTAATTACCGAGTGCTGCCTGTTCAGTTTGAAAGTATTCTTGCTGGAGAGGAAAACATTTAATCCTGCTTAGTATCCTGTTGGTCAAGTTATCATGAGTGGGCACATGGTGCAATCTGGCAGGCAGCGTTTTGCCTTTCCAGACAACTGCTTGTGCTTCGTATAGAAGGTCCAGTTACGAAATAGATGTGGTTTTAGCTTCAGCAGGGGCTGCTCCCCTGTGCGACGGGTGCTAGTGTTTCTAGAATCCAGAATATACTGTCCTGCTCTTTCCTGGGATCAATAGCTACGTCATTTGAAGCAAACAGAAGTATTTTGCATGACACCAGATATCATGGAAATGGATCTCAAGAATATAAGATAGGAGCCCGTCTGTGTCAGACTCGAAGGTCCACACAGCCCGGTATCCTGTCTGTGACAGTCACCAGTGGCAAAGAGGATTTAAGAAATAAGGCTGGTACAGAGTGACATGACTGAGTGACTGACCCTCCTAAGCAGAGACTTGCTAATAGCATAGAATGGAATTTCATTTATATCAAAGAAAGTTTTACTTCTATTATTCAGAATAAAAATTGAATTCAGATCTTAAACCTGTACATTTGTAGATGACTGATTTCTTTCCACTTGGTAAAATACCTGAGGGGGAAAGGGAAAATAGACTAGCTATACTTTTTTGTTGTCATCTAATTAAGCTCTGTAAACATTGATTTTTTTCCCCCTTTTCATTATCGTTCTGTGTCATTATTAACTACCAGCTTTGGATGTGAGACTTTTCAACAGCAGATTCCTTACAGCACTCAGAGATTTAGCTGTTCACACAGCTGGTCTTGAATTCAAATCAGAGGTGCATTGTTTTTCTGGTCTTGGGATCTGATCAGAATTCAGATCAGCATCAGAAAATAATCAGATCCCTGGATACCTCCCTGTCGATGTCTCAGGAGAGCACACAATCTGGGTGATTAGCCAAACAGCCCACTGGAAACCTCTGTGGGTGAACCTTAGGGTCAAATAGGAGAAAACCAGCCTACCAGCAAACCTGGGAAGAGCACTGGGAACCAGCATCCCCTTCCTGACAGAGGCTCCTTGAATCTAGCCCTGAGAATCTTCTTCCACAACAGTTAAAACACCAGGAAGAGACAGAGGGATTCCTCCTTTACCATACTGCTCAGCAGAGTTTTCTTTGGCTGCCAATTGAGCTGGCAGCTATCACTGTTAATTGAACTGAGAGCATAATAAACTCAGAGACTCTCTATGTAAAAAGTAGCATTTTGCCATTTGCTTTTTGTTAGAATGGTTTGTTTCTCTTTGCTTCTTCTCTCTTTTCAGTGCCTTTCTCCTACCTCCTTTGACAGGATTATTTACAGACCGAGCAACAATGACCACTCACTTGCAATCAGACAATTGGGCTCCTTTATGCTAAGTTTTTGGGTTTAAAAACCAATAAAATCTTCATCTCAAAAACCTACATCTTGGTTTTACAATCTCTGCTCTGCAGCCCCTTTGGAGGTCCAGGGACTGTTTCTAGGGGGTCCAGGAAAGGAGTGAAAGCAAGGCAGCCTACCTTCAGCTTACACAGAGTCCTTGAAGAGCGTCCTCACATTTCCCAGGAAATTGTCAAGTTGTCCACAAATCAAAAAGGTTGAAATTACTGGTTTACCCTACATGCATGTGATAGGGAATGTTAAGAAGAAAGAAAAACGATATAAGTCTCTCCTTCACTGCTCGGTGATAGAGAAACGGTTACACACACTGGGGCACAAAGGAATCGCTGCTGTCACATGGGTGAGATCAATGCCCAGGCTCACGGAGAGGAGCTTCCTCCCATTCACCAGCCAGCCAGACTCTGAAGAAGCCAGGGTCACTGCTTTTTGAGATCTGCTCCCCTGGGAGAAGATAACCGCACAATGAGGTCCCGCCATCAATGTTTTCACTCAGCCTCTGCCACGCCTGAGAGCAGAGGTCTCTTCTCAGCCCTAATGTACTGTGGTCCTAATCAAGTCTTAGAGCATGAGTGCAGTAAGTTGTTCTTTTTCCCCCCCCACCTCAGCTCTCCCTGCCTCGGTGCCTCTCTTTCTTTCTTCCTGCTAGGTCATCCATCATATTCCCCCTCACTCTTGGTAGCAGACAATTTATCTCCTGCAATTTCATAGGCAGTTCAAATGGGTCTTGTATTAAAGGCAATGATTTGTAAGAGCAAGTCTTCAACTCTTCATCAAAAACGCAAATTCGCCAAGATTTTAAAGCTGCTCAATAAACTAACTGCTCAACACGATTTGGCGTGTTTCAGAGAAACCATGAAATTGCTGAACTGAATTACTGCATTCACATATTATGATTTGGAATACTTCTCTAAGGTACACACAGTGTGCAGATTTAAAAAAAATAAGAAAAAAGAAAGAGAGAGGAATGAGGAAGAAGGGAAGGAGAGTTATTTTCTTTTTCATATAGCATGCTACAGTGCAACTTTTACTAACTTGTGACTTTTCTGTGACTGAGCACTGTGGAGCTCTTGATTGCTTCACTAAGGTGTAATGATTTTCATAGCCATCATGGCTATCTGTTACGTGCAAAATTTGCAATGTACTGAGATTATAAAAGAGAAACGGGCCTTGACTTTGAGTCTATAAGCTATAAAAAATCTTGGTAAATCATCCATCAGTGCTTAAGACAGGTTTTCTTGGTGTGCTGTTCTTTCTTTAAACCCTTTGTTACTCTCTCCCTCAAAAGTCGATCAAAGAAACAAGGATTAGACAGAATTAAAACTTGGAGGCAAACAGAGTGCAAATTTATTACAATACCCAGGTTATACTGTTCAAGAATAATTTAAAAAATATCAGGCAATGATTATTAAAATTGTAGAAACCTTTTAAATAAAATATTTGCAAAGTTGTCGTTGACCAATTCTTCCTTCAAAATGCAGAGCAGAACATTTAAATACAATTGTTGCTATCAGTTTCCTTGCACTTTAAAAAACAAAAAATACCAGGATGTTTCTAATTGCCAGAGGGATGAATTAGTCATTTGCAGAAGAAAAAGGAAGAAAGAAGTCTTAAATTCACTAAATAAATGAGTGTCATCATATATAACTTGCTAGATAGAATGCGAGAATTTATATTTCAAATTTACTATGGATAAATAATAACACCTCTATGCTTAACTTTGCAGCTACAATACCCACAGTAAATCTGTTTTTGTTTTCCTTTGAAATATAATGAAAAAGGAAGGAATGTTCTTGTGACTTGACATTTCTGGAGTCATAGACGTGCTACGTGCCTGCACGGGTGGTATGGCACTTGACCAGGAATCCTGCTTCTCACTTGCTGGCAAAACTTTTGTTGGAGACTGAGAGTATTGTATGATGATCTCAGAAGTGCAAAGGACAACCTGTAAATCCCTTTGCATTATATTTGAAGACTTATTTTTGTGACATCAGGGGGATTTCCATAATGCTTTTGTGCAATCATATTTTCCTGTAGCTATGTTTCCCTGTGCTGATTCTCTACTAGTGGATGAAGCTCACCTGAGCTTTTTTATATAGGCTGACTTCAGAGATAATTCTAAGGCATATCAGGAAATGAAGCTGTTTCCATTCCCAGTTACACACATCTCACATAAACAAGTTTCAGAGTCTAACATCAAAACAAACCATAAGTCTCCATAGGTTAAAAAATGAGCTTAGCCTTTTGCTGTAGAGTTAACCCACCCATTACTTCAGGCTTTGCTGACTTTGCAGTTGATAAGGATGGGAGTAGAAACGTCTTTAGGGATTGTGGATATCTCTGTTTAGTTATTAAGGTGGGAAAGAGGAGAAAAGGCTCCACTGCTCTAGAAAACACTGGCTATCTGAGAGTCACTGATAGAAATGTGCTGGCAAAGGAGCACCTTTAAAACAGAATCCCTAATTCTGGCTCGAATCACCTCATTTTCAACTGTGGCTCCAGCCCCCAGGAAGCTGATTCTAAGGCTGTGCTTTCCCCATCTAAGTCTTTCAAAAACACACTTCTTACTTCTGTGAGGAAAGCAGCCTGAGAAGCTACCCCAGCACAGACCTTTCTAAAGAGTCTTCACATTCTCCGAGAATTTTTCTCGGTGGTTACTGCTGAAAAAGGAGACACTGTGAATAAAAGCATTGTGACAGCTTGGGCCATATTTGGAAGCAGCTGCGCAATGCCTTTTTAGGTAGGTATTTATGAATTTTCATAGCACACCAATAAAGATATGTGGAAGTAATTGCCTAGATCAGATTTCATCTTGTGTTCGTTTCAATATTCATGTATTTATTTGTAATTGCCAGGATGGTTCTTCATGCTTTCTATATTCTGCTATAAAGACAGGAAACCGCATTCAACCCTGTTTACAGACTCAATTACCTAACATGACATGAATGGTCATGGAACATAACTGAATTTATTCTGTTTCTTATATTTTTTTTCTCAGAAGCAGCTGTTGCTATAAATGCAATGTCATTAGCTCTGTACAAATTATTTTGGAGGCTGGCAAGACAGCAGAGTGAAAAAGAGTTCTGAAGTCTGTAGGAGATTTATTTTGAAAGCAATGAACCTTCTACATCTACATATTTGGATTTAATTCCTCCAAGAAATCACTTGGAGCCAAATTTTTCAAGGTGTTAAACACCTAAAACTCAGATAGAAGTTCTTAGTGTAATTTGTTTGATTCTAATATACTGATTTCACATCCTACAGGTTTATACTGATACTTAAAAATACCTACATGCTCTTGAAAATGCACAGGGTGCCCATCTGCAGCGCTGGGTCCCTACACACCCTGGAGAATTTGTCCCTCATGCACCGTTATTCAGCAGCCATGGAAAGAGCTGATAGCCTCCATTTAATTCCTTAAGCAGACGTTTACATGAAAGATCCTGCCATCCAAAAAAGCACTAACTGGGAAGCCAATAGGGAGCCCCAGCAATAGGACTGCCGGCCGGATGGGATTAGAGACAATTAACACCCTACGGATGCATTCTCCTTCTCGCTTTTCTGTACTGAGCTTCACAAGTCACAACATTTCTGCAATGAAATTACTAAAGCTGCAAAAAACCACTAAAATATTATTTGTCTAATTTCACACTTCTCTGGAAAAAAATAAAATCTTTTCTGACCTCTTTAAATATCTTAGACTAAAGAAATACTTTGGAGAAAAAAAAGAGGGGGGAAGTCAAAGCCAGGGTTCAGCTTTACTCAATCATAGAGAGAATAAGAGGTTTAATAATGCCTAGATTTTTCTAGTCTCATTTCCACTGCTGCATGTTGGTGTGATGCCTGCACTCGATAAATAATAAATTATGCTACTGCTGCTTGTGAGTGACCCGGCTTCTTTGTCCTGCGGCAAGATCTTTAGCTTGGCCTGCTTATAGGGAAAAGGATACAGAGATGGAAGACCCCTTCAAGCTACTCTAGAGGACTGATTCATCAGCAATGGGGCTCTGCCAGAATTTGGAGTCTGATGGGCAACTCTGTGTCAGTCTTCTGCCATTGCAAGTAGGTGTCTCTTGGTTGTTGTAGGATTCATTGAATAGTGCCGGTTCCTGGCATCAGCAACACGTCTGCTCCCAAAGCGCGTAAGTGCCAAGTGCTGCTGGGGAAGAGCAGGCAGTGAGGAGGAGCTGCTGCATTGTGCTGTTCTCCACACAGCTCTCTGACATCCCAGAGCCTGTAATTCCAAGGAGCAGGAGCTGAAGGGACAGTACAGAGCACAGTGGTGTTTCTCTTTAACAGGAGCAGGCAGGTGAATAGGGAAATAACAATGCAGAAGGAGGTGGTTTCATTAACAATCTCCCAAGCAGTTGCTCTAGCCAAGAAAGAAAACAACAACTTGACAAGAAACTTAACTTGTGCCAGCTTATGTGATCAAAGGTTGATATTCAGCACCTTGGGACTTAATTCCAGTAAATTTGAGATATAGTGTATATAATGAAAAAAAAGACCAGGACATATTCCTGCCTCTAATGCAAGGAAGTCTCAGTGCCACAGCCACTACAAGAAAACCTGCTTTCGCACAATAAATTATGCAGTGCTCTCAGCTGATTGTACATAGTTGCAGCCAGCAGTGGTGAGATTTGAGGGAAGCAAAAACGGTATTGCTCTTTGCAAGGATCTAATTCAAAGAATTAATTATGAGAAAAAGAAACCTGGAGAGAGAAAGGGGGGATGGAGAGGGGGGGCTAGGGATGAGATCTTTGACTTCGTGCCTTTGATTTTGTACCTTTGACCTTAGGCCTCCAGTCTGAAGGTAATCAGCTGTCTAAAGCTGGCCTGGACTCAGTAACCTTGCTACTCTGGAGCAAGGTTTGCTTTGGAGGAGGTGTACCACTGCCCACTGCTTCATTCTGTGCTCGGTTATGCCCACGCTTCTTTTGACACACCTGCATGCAATCAGCTTGAACAATCCAAGCAGCTGAACTCGGAAACAAATAATATTAACACAAATCAGACACCCACCTTTTTCTCCAAGTCTCTCAGTACCCTGCTTTCGACAGAGGAACACCACCTTTGGGTAGTGGCTTACACCCATAATGGACTTTCCCCCTGAGTTTCCTCCATCCCTTGCAGAACTCATTGCAACCACGAGTTCCACAGCTGAATAGGTACCATGTAAAAAAAAAACTCCATTTTTGTTTGTTTGGTCTTTTCTTCGCTTGTTTCCAGCCTGAGCAATATTATTGTTGGCTTGCTAGATCTTACATTACATGTTAAGACTACTAGGTAGGTCAACTGAGATGAAAGTTACACAAGGAGTGAAGGATACAGCCCTTTTTCTGTTGCCAGTGGTTTCTTCCCATCTAATAATGACCTTTTCACTTAGACTGGGGAGTTGAGAGGTTGTAGAAAGTTGCAGGGATGGAAAAATACTAGGAATGTAAGTTTCAATTTATGGATTAAAATTAAGAACAAAGTAAAATATTATCTAAAGTGCAAATGCTGATTTACAAACCCAGCCCTCATAATGATATTGGCAATCACTGTTTAACCTTTTTTTGCTCTTTTTACAATCTCTACATTAAGCAGAATTTCTACAGCCCTAATTCCTGTAATTGTTTTCACTTAGTCCAGGAAAAGAAGAGAGGCGAGAGCTGAATCTATGAGAAAGGAGTAACCTTTAAACATCTGTTATCGGTAGCAGGTATACGCTGACTCATGAAATTACAAAATATATAGATGATACAGTTCTGAAAATAGTACTGTATTTATGAACAGCTCTGGGAGTTTATGGTGTGATTAAATCTAGTGAGTAAAGTTTCTAATGCAAAACCTGTTGTTATGAATGGCTGAGCAATGCATATATTCCAAAGCAGTTTCTCCCATGACGTTTGATATGAGAGATTTCCATTTTAAACGTGCAATTTTTTATTTAAAGACAAAGCAGGGGGATTATCTATTGTTATTGAATTTGATGGTTTGTCACAGTTTTAAAATAAATGAGGAAAAAAATACACAAACAAAACTAAACATAAATGAAAGTCGAGTGGTGCTTAAGGGCTGCGAGTTGTCATATCTGTCCCCACCATTATCAGTGTTTGCAAATATCTAAAGGATTTGAACAAAGAGAAGCAGGAGAAATTGATTAGAGAAGGCATCTGAAGAAATGGGAGGATATTAAGCAAACAAGACATTAGAAAGAAAATCAGGAAAAGATTCCTGATGATGAAATTTTCCCGACTGAAGAATAATTCCCCAGAGGAATGTATGTAATCTCTCTTGTTTCAATGATTTCAAAGTGAACTTGAATGAAGTACAGACAGTTTTATATAAGGACATAATTGGTCTTTTACACTGTATTTCTATTATTCTGTATTATTTTTTCCATTATTCTGTGCTCCACAATTACTGCCTATAGCCAGACAGAAATCAACCTAGCAAAAGAGAAAGAATCCAGATGCAGGCATAAGTCATTAGCTCTTTCCTTAATGTTTTGTCTCCTCTACAGTATATTATTTTTAATAGTTTAGTGACAGAAGCCCAGCGGCTGGAGTTCTCCATCTTTCACAAGTTAAGAATTGTGCATTCAATTAGAATCTGAGAAACTCCCATGAGGACGATGGGAACATGCTTCACCTCAATTTAAACAGGCTGTTCCCTGGCAGTGTGTCCTTCTGTTTGTGGTGGGACGCAGCAGACTGCAGCTCCATTCCCTGCCTTCCTTATCCCTAATGCCCAACAGCTCTTGGATTAATTAGCGTGCAGCTGGGATCCCATCAGGAGCACAACCATGGGTCCCTCTGTGGAAATACTTAGGTTTGAAGCAGGGGCGGGATCTGAGATGTTTTCTTGCTCATGGAAATCCTGCAGCCTTCATGATCCAGAAGATACACTACCCCAAACCACTGGAGATATATACACCACCCCTAGCCACAGCATCTCCTGCTTCTCTGCCCCTGGGGTGACCAGGGAGAGATGCGGTGCTGCTCTCAGCACCCAAATTCTGCTGCAGGGTATATCCACAGGCCTGCAGGCAGCCGCAGTGCCCAGGATGGGGCTGTTGGACCCCAGTGACAAGACCCCGAGGGAGCCCACAGCTGGGAGAGCCCCACTGCTGGGATTCCTGGGGCTGTCTGGGTGGGGAGCAGTGGGACGGGGCTGTGATGGGAGTGTGTAGGGGAGGTCCAGGGTCTGGCCAGGAGCAGGAAAAGGCAGGATGGAAAAACATCCTGGACTACCTGTGGAATGGTAGAAGCCCATAGGGGCTGGGGGTAGGCTGCACAGAGGTCTCCTATAGCAGAGGTTATGGCTGCCGTGGTGACTACACTGTCTCTGGTAGCACAGGGACTTGATCTATCCCTGCATCCAGCCAGGGGACACAGAGCAAAAGGAGCTACACAACTGACGTTACATTTTGTCCCAAGTGCCCAGCATCCCATGGCAGTACTTGAAGGGGAAGATAACCCACTCCACTCCTGCTTCAGACAGGCAAGCTGCTTGCAGAGCAGCACCAGTTGCATGATTTCTCCTCACCTTAAAAAAAAACAAACCACAAAACAAACCAGCTCCTTCCCCCTCTTGTCTGCATTCGGCAGCTCCCTTTACCCACTCCTGCATCAAAACTTGCAGGCACCTGAGGAACCGCACTGAGCACCAGAGTCAACACCAGGACTTCCTCTCTCTTGGATGCCTGCCACGAGTTGGCCCTAACCATAACCTAGAGCTGCTGTTTCCAGGAGCTCCAACAGCACAAGAAGATAAGAGTACTTATACTGCGTGAGACAAACACATTTAGTCTGGTAGTCTGTCTTGGAATATAATTACCAATAAGCATATAGAGGTATTTTCCCAGAATGATTTCCCAGTGTGTCCAGTGGTCTTGCAGAAAGTTACTTTTTCAGCCAGAGAAGACTTTATATATTCAATAAGCTTCAATAGGTTTTTCTACTTAGAATTTGCCTAAGCCCTTTCTGTTCACATGCAAACCCATATCCATATTCCCACTCCCCACCCAACGCCAAGGAGTTCAAACAGCCCATTCGAAGAAAATCAGTAAATCTCCTTTTATACCCAGTCAGTTGGATCAACCTATGATAGATATCTCAAACGTGTCATTTCTAGGTGTCGTCTCTAACTGTCTACATGCAAGTTATACTTAGGTTTTGGAGCAGTGATATATACATCTTCTAGGAAACGGACTGAACCCATTATATCAGTTCACAACTTTAGCCTTTAACCAGATCACAAAGTTATTGATATATGTAAGTCATTTGTAATCCCTATTTAGCTGGTCATAGTTATCCCTGTGACTTAGGCATAGAAGACCTCATATCCTATGATTTATCCTCAAAGCTATCCAATCCTTTATGATGTCACATACAACAAATAAGAGAAGGCTCCAGATGGAAATTAAAATCACACATTTAACTTCTTCATGTCTTCAAAAAGTTCTCTTATTTTGGTGTCCCTCTTTTGCTGCTTATATGCTTGTTGTGAAGTAGCACAAAAAATTGTTCAGATATTTGCATTTACCTTTGGTGATGTATCTTTTGTTTACTTGGAATAAAGGGAAACCTTTATTACTATTCAGTGGAGATGAGCCTATTATATATTGCTAAAAGCAGTGAAGTACTTAAGGAAGCTTTGTTGATGCTCTCTGGCAGAGCCACCCAGATTTGCAGGTGTACCTCCTCACCTCCACACCAGAGAGGCTTTGGGTTCCTCTTTGGACCACAGAAGTCACTTCTATGCTGTGCCTCATCAAATGCAGAGTGGGACCATGAAAACCACCTCCATACCTTCACATCTATCCAGTACAGGCCTGGGCAGTACACGCCACCTCTTGGCACTTCGCTAGCTCATGCCACGACTTATACAACCTACTTGCCATAAAGATGGCTGCAGTTCCCTTCACCTTCATTTTTTTCCCCGGACTCTGTCTCATCATACTGCCTCCTGTGTCAAAACAAAGATCGATCACCAAGAGACCACCTCATAGCTATCCCCATGCTTGGAAAGTGGGTAAGCAGATCAGAGGTGGGGGACAGAGACCAGACATGCCTTCCTCTACTCCTGCGCCATATTCTGCACCAAAGGAAATGAGGGTTTCCTCCTTACCTGGCTGCTCTATCCAGCCTACTCTGAGAGTAGACCCAGACACAGTTTTGACTCTAATCCCCCTTCTGTTTGCTATGAGCTTCCAGTGAGAAACACCAACACCTGCTGCCAGCACCACAATTACATCCCTTCACACCCGGCACGATGAGCAGCACCTATGAGCTTTCAGGGCAGCAATACACACCCCATCATAACTTGCCCTACCTGTTTGGACCCACGAAGAGGATACAAACACCCCTCTACATGCAGGCGAGGGGGATTTGCCTTTCTGTACTGTGGCTATGTATTTACCCAACACTTTACATACACAAACAGTCAGCCCACAAGCACAGATGGTGCATGATTCACTCTGGGGCTCTGCACACTGACTGCCGCTAGCATTGGATTGGGCCCACAGCTCTGGGAAATTACCACAGGCAGTTGTATAATTCAGTAACGATTTTGCAGCCAAAGGCTCCAGCTGCCCTTCCTTGAGTGGCAGCTTGGAACAAGGAGACTGGCACAGGTTGGTAGGGCTACAAACGTCTCCCTACCTCTGGCAAGACCAAGAGTGGAGTAAAAAGTCACAATGTGAAAGGCCACACTCTGGATCAGCAGCGCAGACTGCTACAGCCCTCCCTCAGCCCTCCTGGTGCACCTGGTATATCCCGCTGGATCCAGGGCCAGCCTGGCAGAAGCCACTGGGTCAGCAGGCGGGTTTCTGGCCCTTCTGCATCTGGAAATGCTCAATTCAATCTATGTCTGGACAGAAGCAGCTTCATTATTTACCTGCACCACAGGATGAGATTTGTGCCTTGGCATGTGGATGCTTTTCACTGGTATTAACAACCCTAGAAGAAGGTCGCTCACTTTAAGCACCTATAAAATACTGCAAATTGTGAGTTAGCCTTTCAAATTGGATGCCCAGACTGTCACAGGTAGATTTTGTGTGTATGCTCCCATGGCTATCCAGTGACATGTATTTAAAGGTGCCTGTGGGTCCTGCCCCTGACTTTTGAGAACAAATTCTAGGCAGCATGTGTGATGCACATAAATACTTACCTTCTGGTGACAGCCGGCCCTGTGGTCTTCTAGGGACTTTGCAAGCACAGCGATTGGTTTAGTTCTGCACCACGTCACCCAAAGGCAATCAGATAGCACTTCAGATAGAGGGAGACATTTTGCTACTCCAAGGGTAAGCATATTGTTCAACTGCGTGCTGCTGAGGCGATAAAAACCTCTCCATGGACCAATAAAGAGCATTAATTCAGGGATGACCAGGCATTTTCCTTTGTACAGGTTGGCACAGTCCTTCAGCCTTCTTTATTTGTTCATGAAACCAAAACAATTATATGCACAAACAAAACAGCCGGGAACTGCAGTGGATGTCACTGACCTAGGAGCAGCCAGCATATGGACAGGACTGGGGGACACGTTCTGCTAGATGAGTGTGCCAGCTTGGTGCTATGAAAAAACTTCCCTGTTTTTTTTTTTGTTTGTAAATAATTACAAATATTTTGCACAGATGGTGTTTACATGGCTGCCTAAAACACTGAGTATTACCATACTTTCAAATTTAAAAACAATTGTAAGAAATACTAGCAATTTCAAGATAACTATCTCTAGATATCAAAGCAGAGCCAAACTCTATGAAGTATTAATTCAAATAAATTTGTATGGGACTTTTTTTCAACAGGATTTTAAGCTAGTCAGCAGTTTACAACATCACCCCTTTTTAGTTGTATAAGGTTAAAATTATTTACTACCAAAGTCAGTGGTTCTTATTCCATGGACACCAGTGGGATCAGAGTTGTGCCTGCAGTGTTATACAAACAGTTAAGCTACACAATCCATAGTACTATTTAGCCTTTAGTTAAAATTTCTACAACAACCTGGAAGGCAAAAATACTTGTTATTTCCAAGCTGTGAGCAGAAGGAGGAATATTTACAGAACGGATTTTCCTAAACGTTGATTTATAGACCGTAGGAATACTGATTCCATTTTAACATAAGCTTTTTATATGTATATTGTCATTAAGAAAACCCAAACATTTCTTTCATCTCATTTGACTGACTTAACACATCTCAAAAATAATGAATACACAGCTATGTCTACACACACAAAATAAACAGTGCATGCAGAATAGCTATGTGATGTGAACCTTGCTGTTTATTAAAGGAAACATTTGCTTATTTTAGTAAAAAAACTTAAGAAAACAAGAAGTTATTTCACTCTATAAAAATTCCATGTAATAGAAATTGCCGAAGTGCAAGACAACAGATTTATTCCAATGTAGTTTCAAGTTCTGGAGCAGCCAGTAAAAATATAAATTTCAGATGTAGATTAACAAAGTTTAAAAAGATACGTTTACAGTGCTTATTAAACAATCAAAGCACAGACTATTTGTGGCAAAGCAACTGCTGATTTTCAGCTGATTACAGGATAGGAGCAGAACTGGGCTTTGCATTTGTTACAGGCAATAATCCTGGTGTTTTAAGCAGGTAGTCTCGGCAGTCTCATGGCATAGACCACAGATGACTGGGTTGGAAGTGACTTCAGGAGGTAGTACAGGTCATCCTCCAGTTCCAAGCAAATGAATGCTAACTATGGGTTACTACAGACATGGATTTTGAAGAGTTTGATGCAAAACAGAAGAGCAATAGTAGCTGATGAAGGAGAACAGTCCACTCAAAGCCAAGTTTCTCTAGTGCCCTGGCATGAGTCAAGTACTTCTAGATTGTACAGGAAGAAACATGCCTTCTTATAAAGACTAGCATCCAACTCAATGACCTGACTCATGCTTCACCGGCCACAAGAGGTTTGGAGGCACACCACGAGTTGCCCCTTCACAGATGTGTGTTGCTGTCCCTGATTACCAGCTGGACCTCGTTTGCAAAGCAGCTGCCACTGAGATTGTATTGTTTGCAGCCAAATCTTCAACTGTTTCATCCCGGAAAAACAGCTTTAAGGACATAGAAAGTCATGTCCACTAAAGGGAAATACAGAACAAAAGCACGTTGTAGACATTTGTGTAAAAGCATACGCAACCCCCACCATGTAGGTTTCCATTTTGAGGGCTTCAAATTTCTTCTTTGTTTGTTTGTAAACCAGAAAAAATCCATAGGTAACAATATCTTGTATGCAATGTGCTACATGTAATGTGAGCATTTTGTGTGCACGGCATGACCCAACAGCCAGAGACTGAAATGAGCTGAGCTCCTTCTGGACCAGGCACTACCACTCTGTATCCCAGGAGCCTTGTCAGCTGAAACCGAAAGCCAACCAATGGCACTGTCCAGAAAGGGGAAGTGATATTCTTCAAGCCACTCCACCACTCTCCTGACACACCTGGGCCTATTGCAGGCTAAGAACAATGCTCCAGGGGTGACCTGCACTCACATTCAGCTATTTTGCAAAATGAAGTGGGCTATTTAAATTCAGCTAGCTGTGGTTATCCGGAGCTCAGTAAAGTGCAAGAACCTGATAAAACCTCAGAAAAATATGCAATTATAATCTAGAATTAAACAGTGAACTCTAGACACCGAAATAAGAAAGGAGAAATTGAGCCATTTATTCACTTTAAGGAGATATTCTGAAGACAGCAGCTGTTCATCTGAAGACATTAAGGCCAGAATGTCTTTTAATTCCTAAAGAGGTTAAATAAGGAACTTGAATGTCTGAATATCAATTGAGCAATTTGCATGTAGTCACCCATGAAGTCACTGGTGCTGCTAGGTCAGTCTGGTGTGGAGCCCAGCGTTTGGAAAGGTCATTAAATGCTGTTTTGGGGAGGGACAAGGCTTTCTGACCCAAGAGGTCCTGTGCATCTCTCCTTCATGAGGTTTGATTATGTTTTCTATCACATTTATTCCCCTCCCACTCTGTATCTTTTCTTTAAGAGTCACAGTGCACTTCAAGATGGAGACACTGAGTGCCAGAAAGCGTCTTTGGGAAGACACAGCATCCATTTGATGCCTATGCTAATCACTACTCCCAGGCACCCTTTTCAGATCTGTAAAAGAAGTTAACTGATCCCAAGACAATACCGAGCATTTCACAGTCTCATTCAGTAGTGGCGGAATAACAAAGAACAGCTGCTGTTTTAAAATAGAAATTCATAGCTTTGTAGGTTCGGTGGTATTTTATGGGACTTCTCATGCCTGGAACAATTAAATGACAGATATAATATTGCCATATTTATTCCCTACCATTTCCAAGTTTATTATCAATTAGTTCATCTTTTCATGCCAGCGGTTTTTGCCATGTACATGAAAAAAAAAGAGTGCAAGGGCAGCCGGGACCCCTGACATATTTATTTAGAGGCTGAGGACGGTTCTATTGTAACTATGTGACTGTGGTTATCCAGCTTAATAGAGTAAAGGTGTCCCTGATACACAACCATGATCTACAGCCACACTTCTGGATGGCAGCATAAACATACTGCAGCCATTGTCCTGATCATTTATGTTAATAAGAGAAAAAATAGACTTTGAGAGCAAAGGGAGAATGAACACACAGAGCAATTATTACTTTTTTGATACATGAGCCTGATTCTCACGAAATTAACTTCACCACTCCACAAGCTTTTCTATACTGCCAGACGTATAAAGTGACCTCAGTGATAGCAAAGAAATTTTAATTTTTCTTGAATTACTGTAATTTCTTGAGCCCACTTTGAAGACAGTGTTTTGAGGCAAATAAAATGCATCTTTGCGAAAACTTATCTAGTTAAGTTGGGAGGTGAGTAGCACAATCTGGGGGGCTTCCTCCATCCCTGTATCCCCGCCTCTCCGGGAAAGCTCTGCGTCAATCCCTACCACGTCTCAGCATGGCTACCCTGGTGCAAAGTTTTTGAGAGATAAGAATACCACAGTTGATTTTAGAGAAGAGAGGAAAAAAAATGCCGTTAATCCAGTGACATGCTTCACCTTTGATTCAAGTATGTGTCTAATCCCAGTGAGGTCTCTGGAAGTCGCTATATACGTGCAGCTGTGATACACTGATCATAGTGGTCCTGCATTTAACAGGCCCTCTAACAGCAATGCACAAGCTAAAATTTTTGGTGGGTCAAAGCCTTGGGATTTCAGGCCAACATTCAGAGTAGTACCTGAGCAAATGCTTAGCATTAATCATGCACATTATTCATCTTTGTCAATTAAATCAGTTCAAGCTGAACTTAAAATTAAGTTCAGACTTTGAAATATACCTAAAATTAATGGAGAAGTGAGGTAAAGAGAAGAAAAGGAATGCATTGATATTATTCTCCTAGTCAGATAAAAAAAAAAAATAAAAGGCTTGGGATCTTTTTGCTGTTTTTTCCTGTTTAGGCTGTCCCCAAAATGCAGTTGCCTCAAGGGTGGATTAGCCTGACTTATTTTCCTGGCAGTGTCACATGACAGTTGCTAGCAAGGAAAGCAAAAAAAAAAACTAAAAGGAACTGCAAAATGCTGTAGACTGGACTTAGAGGGGTTGACTTGCCCAGGCTGCTAACATCCAGCCATTCAAGAGCTGCTGACTGCAAACTCCCCAGTTAGCCACAGTCCCTTGTGTTGCTAAGGTCCCCCCTGCTGATATTAGCAACTGTTATTTGTCTTTGCTGAGTTAACTTGTGCATTAAAAAGGGAACAGATCAGCTATGGTTAACTAATGAAGTCAGGATTTGCCCTAACTTAGCAGATAAAAATCAGATCAACGTGACTTCACAAAAAAAAAAAAAAAAAAGTACTTTCCATGGAGAACTTGCATTTAAAATGGCTTATTTTTTACAGTTTAATGTAGCGCCAGCTTCATGTACAGCATAGCGTTTTGGATTGCATCATCCCTGCACAGCAAGCGTTGCCTGAGGCTGCCATCGCTACCAGGCATGACCAGCTATTCACTGCCTTGGATCCATCACTTCAGTGGAGAATGTAGGATACATTCTGCTGGCATGAAAACGACACCATTACCTTCACTACAGTTAAGGTTGCGTTGGCTGTCCTCTGAGAAATCCCTGCTTTAGTGTTCATGGTAATTTAGAATCACATCCGGCTACCGTGGTCATTGTCAGCCTAGCCAAGCGTTTCATAGGTCATTTTCACAAAGTGAAATGGCTTAAAATTGAAAAGAAAGAAATCCAAGGTTGCCAAAATGAGTTGTCTGTATTGGGATGTAGCCCTGACATCAACAGTTATTAACAGGAGTAAGTGCCACTGGTGGAAATTAGTCGTTTCCATGTCCCTGCTCTGGGATTGTACCAGACATTATCAGCAGGCCACCCGCTGCTGAAAGTGGGATTAATTCTCACTATGGAAAAGGCCTTAGAGAGTTTTTCTTTAATTTGAATTCCCCTCACTGAAATTAAGTCTTTTTCTGTCTATGGAGAGAACATAAAAGACAACACTTTGTCTTCTCTACAACTGTATTTTCCATACTTGAAGACTGCTGGCATATCATCTCCTTGCCTTTTCTTCTCTGGAATAAAGACTCACAATTCCTTCATCTGCCTCTCTTAGGCCACATTATTCAGAAGTCTTTTGCAATTTCTCCACATCTTTCTCAAAATACAGAGCCCTTAGCTAAACACTATATCCATTTTGAACAGAAGGATGATTTCCAGGCATCCCTTCTTATGTCACAATCTGATGCTTGCAGTTTTTTTGTCATAGCCTAAAAATATTGTCTCATGTTTATTTTATAAACCATAGCAAACACCAAGTCAGTTTCTGTGGAAATGTGGTACTTAACCTGTGTTCCCCCCATTCAGTTTTTATGCAGCAGATTAGTCCTTTCTGAATACAGAACCTCCATTTATTTTAGGAACTTTTCTCCAATTTATCCATATAATCTCAAAATCCATTCCCAATCTCCGTGAACTTTCACATTCTCACATGTCTTTGTAACCTGAGAATTTAATAATCACATTCTACACTTCATCTTCCTATTACCATTTTAAATAGATCTAGAACCTAGGACCAGCACCCTCAGAGTCTCCAAAGATATTGCTTCCTTCTTGATAGTAAACCACTGGCAGCTACGGTTTGAGTGCAATTTGCTGTAGCTCAGCCCTTGGTGTAGCTGTTCTCATTTATATAACCTGAGGGCAAGGCCCCTGGGGAAAGGTTCATGAAATCAACTTCTCATTTTTGTGAATCTCCATGGCCATACTATCTTCTTTTAAGAGGGTAATGCTACACACAGTCCGAAAGAACACAGCCTACTGAAGAGTTGCATTTTCACACAGTTTATGGCACTATTCTGGTCAGTTCCTTGTTGGTTTTAGCTATATTGAGACCCACACTAATAGACTGGCTTGAGTACAAGGATTTTTATTTTGTAAATGAACATAAGGTCTACAGGACGGAGTTGTGACAAAGAACAAGTCATTGCTGACATGCTCATTTTTTCAAACAACAATTAAATTTGTTGCATATATCAAATTAACAATGAGCCTTAACATGCCCCCCATGAGCGGCACTCACAGAACATTTAAATAAATATAGTTGAAATTATAACATCAGCAATGTGTTTGACTCAGTACCCACAATCTCTGTCACAGATAGTGTATAACCTAAATGACAGATAGTAGACAGGATGCACTGAGAAATGTCAGATGAGAATAAGATGTTTTTCCCCTCACGTTGTTACCAAAATCACCTCACACTGCCTTATGCCGCCTTCTCAGATACTGCCTTGAACACAGGGTGCTGCCCTAAATCCAGGTGTCACCTAGGTGTCTAGGTGTCTGCTCGCCATAAAGCTAGTTTTGGCTGTGTATGACTGAAATACTAGAAATGGGCTTTGTGGAGCAAACCTGCACCAATATGGGTCATTTTCTGGCAGGGGAACTGGAGGACAAGTTCAAGGAAACCAAAATGATCTTTAGGGTGAAAGTGTGGCTTCCAGCCTATGCTGAACAGAAATGTCCTTGACCATTTCCCAAGATGGGCTTCTCACCAAACCAACGCAAACATTTTCATTGCTAGCAGTCTAGTGTATTAAACAAAAATCATCAAGATTTTTTGGACAAGATCTGATAAATTTCCCTTAGTCTGCTGGGGTCGTTTTCCATCTATTGCTTCTTTAAGAAATTAAAGAGTCATTTGCTTTGCCACACTGACTATGGCACTCCAGCTGGACTGCAGGCTTGTTTATGCTATGTACATTTAAAATAAACTTGGCAGGTGGAACAGTGTGTTCTTCCAACATGCACTTGCCTGGTGTGTTCCGAGCTGTGGCATACTGTTTGGAGGTAAATGATCCCTTGCAGACACAGTGTCGCAGCAACTTTGCCTTGAGTCCGCCCAGATTTTTACTGGTATTTCAAAAAGCCTAAGTGGGAAAATGTCATTTTCCTGTTTCAAAAACTGAACAAACCAAACATACTTTTATCAGATGTTTTTAAATTGGTCATTCACAGTCTCAAACTCTGCTGCATTTGGGCAGAGGCTGCTTTTTCATTCCAGGTGGCTGTAAATGCTAGCTAGAATTAAGAAAGATAGTACAGGAACTTTATTAGGCCTCGATTCATTCCTTTGCTACCCATGTAATACCAGACAAATTTCAACAGAGGTCTATACGAATCTGCCAGGAGTTAGTGATGGGTAATATTAATACTGCAAAGTGAAAACCAGTACGTATGAAATTAATCAGTAGTTCATTCAAGTGTTGACAGAGCAGGAGGGAACCATCAAAATTTTAATAAGCCTAAATTCCGAAGACATCCCAATGCCATAAAGCTAATGCAAGCACCCATTTTCCAGGTCCCCCTGGCTTATTACAGTTCTACCAGCTGATGCCCAGGAGAGAAGTTGGCATGGCCGGTTACAGCTACGCTGGATGTTCCTATCGATGCCTGTTGCCGTGCCATGGGCATACTCCCAAGGACCTGAGCCAGGCCAGAAGGGCAACCCAGCCTAGTGACAGCTCAAAATCAGAGACAGTGTCCAGGCACAGCACAGCTGAGCAGCCGCCATGCAGCTTTTGCAGCATGCTCAGCATGAGCTGCTCCAGGGCAGCACTGCGTGGCCCCGCAGACCTATGTTGTACATCTGCTCTACTCAGTTTATTACCAATCAATTATTTTCTAACAGCTCACTCCTAGGATTTGGTGTGTGACCTTGGGATACTCTTCTCTAGGGAAAATTTTTTTCTGACAGAAACCAGTTCTTCTGAATCAGTTTCATGGCAGATCTCATTCTCATTTTCAGAAGAACTTGTGTTATAAAGGCCTTACTGTACATACTGTATGGACTGTGGCAACACACAGAAGTCCTAAAGGGGATGCAAATTTAGGACTTGACTTTGTAAACAAGAACCTTGCCCATAGCACAGAACCGGTATGAAATGGTCTGGTCTTTTTCTTCTGGAATTGTTTCAAGTCAGTATCCACAGCAGCCAACACAGTGATGGGGAATGACCCTTCTTCACTCACCGCATAAATTTCCAGTCACCGTTTCTGTTGCTTTGTTATTTTCCCCTTAGCTGTTTATCTTTTCCAGCCCTTTAGTTCACTCATGTGAAAGTACTGGAGCGGTCATTCCAAAAGAGAAATGGAAAGCTGTAATCAAAATGAGTGGGATGCAATTTATCTATCACACTGATTGTCATCAGTGGCTTTGTGAAAAGAATATGTAAGAGAACAGCTTGTACTGATACACACGGGATTCCCAGCTTCAAGACAATAATGATTATTGGGTTGCAACCTCACAGCTAGCAATTTGAAAGATGCAAGAATGTGCACAGTTTGGATTTCCATTCTCCTTCTGAGGAAAAAAAATCTTCTCTTCATTTTGTTTCCAACATACTACCTGCCCTGCACATGAAGAACAAGCCTGAAAACGTAAAAATGTTCCATTTGTTTGCTTTTAAAGGTTTGATGATAGAAGCAGCTTGCTGACAAAAGTTTTTCCTCTCCAAGCATTTTAGATGAGTGTCACTTGTGATCCTAGAAAAATAGTGCTCGGAAAGCTTTATCAGCCATATAAAAGATTGGCTCCTAGTGCTGCAGAATGAGACCTTTTTAGCTTTCTGAAGGACCACACATGCCGGTGTTTGACCTTCCTGAAACAAATTACTATCAATGTCCTTTGATGCCACCTTTTTGGGTAAAAGATAACTCAGTTGGGTATAGAGGTCTTTGGTGTCAACAGAGACGGCTGATTGGTTTTCCCATATACCCCTAATTTGCAGTTTTCTCCCCTCTTCCCATCTGAAAAATGCAACTGAGTGACAGAAACGCTCACGAGAAAAACTGTCGCACACATACACATGCATGCACATATACACACATATAAGTATATAGGTATGTATACACATATGCATGTTTATATTCAGGGGTTGCTGAATCAGTAGCTCAATGGCAGTGAGGCTGCTGCAGCTCTGTGCCCCCAAGTCCAGCCCATCGCAAGGCTGAGCATGTATTCCCGTAGGCACACACACAAACACGTGTTGTACAACACATACGTATATATATACTGCCAACAACACAGAACAACACAGATACACACAGCAGCAATGGCTTTAGGCTGTTCCCCTCTCTTCCGATCAGGATGAAGGTTTGTTAGCAGGAAAAAACATATAAATATGTATATTGTGCTTCCCTCCAGCAGCTGGGCTCAGGCACTCAGTCTTCCCCTGGATCCCAGTCTCCCCAGTTGCTGGAACCCGGACACATGAGCCCTGAGGCTGCAGCCCCACTCCGGCTGCTGGTACAGAGCTATTTACACACACACAAACACAAACACATACACTGGGCTTAGACACGGACCGGCCCCAGATCCTCACTCTCTCCATAGCCTTGGCCCGGAGACAAGTACGCATACAAAGTGGTCTTTTAATCTACCTGGACCCCATGGCCTCTTTGGTGGTTGACCTGGACCCCCTGGTCCCTCCAGTGGCCAACTCCTCATGCTGTCTCATTCCTGGACACACATACCACCGGTTCCCATATCACGTCACCTCTTCACCAGCTCATCCAGCATGATATTCACTAGCGCTCCCACACCAACATACATACCCTCACTCACTCCCATTGATGTTAATACAGACACACGGACACTGACCCACGGTCTGACTCCGATGGCTGGCACTGAGACCCCCATACACACACATGTGCACGGAATACACAGTCCCTCAATCAAGAAAATAGAAAAGGTGTTTGATGAGAAGGCAGATCAGGCTGTGCAGGGCATGGCCAGAAATATGTGCTGACCAGACACTGTTCGCACACAAGTGGCCCCTTTTATCCTCCTTCCCTTTATTTTTGCACGTTCATTCCTCCCCAAACCACTTTGATCCTTCCCATTCCCCACCTTGGCTTCCTCCCCTCAATGTCAAATAAAAAGTCTTGTCCCATCCCAAAACGTTCTTCCCCAGCACCCCACATTGTCTCATACTCACCCCGCAGGCAGTGAGCCCCTTCTCTGAAAAGTGAAGGCTCTGGAGAGCCTCTCCCCTTGGGTGTCCCCCAAGGCCCTGGGGCTGAGGGTCCCATGTGACAGCCCAGGGGGGGCTGGGGAGATGCTCATGTCTCTCAGTGGGCTACTGGGATTCCCTCCCCTGCCATTGTGCCCAGAGACACTCGAATATAGTGCATATCTGTAGGTTCATCTGATCTTCCTATAGGTTGCTTCCTACAGTCCATGAGCAGTACAGGGAGAGGAGTCAAGATCTTTCTAGTATCAGGAGAGCTGAGTAAAATTTGTAATGAGGGAAGTCAGCGCTCTCTGATTCTGCTCCCCCTTCAGGAGCTTACTTAAATCAAATCCCTAATTTTAAGAGTTTTCAAGTAGTTCTGTGATAGCAAATAAACCTAAGCAATGGCAACTTTACCTTCGCTTTGCTTCACTTACCTTCGTGATGTGCTTACCTTTTTTTTCAAAATAAACTTCTAATGTTAATTAACAAAGTGACCTTGGCTAGGTCGCTTAATCTCTCTGTGATTCTCTTCTCCCTTTTGTACAATTAAGATAATAAAACAATGCACCCACATGAGTATTGTGAAGCTTAATTAACTGGTGTGGGCAGGACTCTCTGAGGTTCTGCAAAGGAGAGCACTGTAAGCATAAAAAATTAATGTTAGGATGAATATTACAGAATAACCTGACACAGCATCTGTAAGTGAACAATTTGGGAAAAAAAATTCACCCCAGACCAGATTTTCCAATGCACTAAAATAAGTTTTGCAGCAGTGCCTTCAGATTCAGTGTTCAGCGGACAGAAGTATAAAAGAAGGGAGCAGCTTGCAGTACCAGGTTAATTGCTCAATTCAATAGAATTGTTTGTGGTTGGACTCAATGACCTTAAGATTCTTTTCCAGTCTAAATAATTCTATGATTCTATGATTTGCAGAACACAGGTTTCACCCACCTTTGTCCATTTAAATTTCCACGGTCTTCTCAGCACTGCCATTAGAATCGCAGGTACAAATGGTCCCTAAAATCTGTTCAAAATAGAGCATCAAGCAGCCTGTGAAGTTTTTTGAAACACAGAATCACAGAATCTTCATGGTTGGAAAGGACCTTTGAGATCACCAAGTCCAACCATACACACACACAAAAAAACCCCTACAATCTCTGCCACTAGAGCATGCCCTGAAGTGCCAAATCTACACGTTTCTTAAATACCTCTAGGGATGGGGACTCAACCACCTCCCTGGGCAGGCTGTGCCAGTGCCTGACCACTCTGGCAGTAAAGGAATTCTTCCGAATATCTCATCTAAACCTCCCCTGCCGCAACTTCAGACCATTTCCTCTGGTCCTGTCATTATTTACCTGGGAGAAGAGGCCAACACCCACCTCTCTGCAACCTCCTTTCAGGTAGTTGTAGAGGGCAATGAGGTCTCCCCTCAGCCTCCTCTTCTCCAAACTAAACATGCCCAGTTCCCTCAGCCTCTCCTCATATGGCTTGGTCTCCAGACCCCTCAGCAGCTTGGTAGCTCTCCTCTGGACCCGCTCCAGCACTTCAATGTCCCTCTTGTACAGAGGGGCCCAGAACTGAACACACTACTCGAGGGGCGGCCTCACCAGTGCCGAGTACAGAGGCACAAGCACTTCCCTACTCCTACTGGCCACGCTATTCCTGATACAAGCCATAATGCTGCTGGCCTTCTTGGCCACCTGGGCACACTGCTGGCTCATGTTAAGCTGGTTGTCCACCAGCACCCCCAGGTCCTTTTCTGCTGGGCAGCTTTCTAGCCACTCTTCCCCAAGCCTGTAGCGCTGCTTGGGGTTGTTGTGACTGAAATGCAGGACCCGGCACTTGGCCTTATTAAACCTCATACAATTGGCCTTGGCCCATTGATCCAGGCTACCCAGGTCCCTCTGTAGAGCCTTCCTACCCTCAAGTAGATCAACACTCCCACCTAGTTTGGTGTCATCTGCAAACTTACTGAGGGTGCACTCAATCCCCTCCTCCAGATCATTGATAAAGATATTGAATAAAACTGGCCCCAACACTGAGCCCTGAGGGACACCGTTGGTGACCGGCTGCCAAGAGGATTTCACCCCATTAAGCCCAAGTCTCTGGGCATGGCCATCCAGACAGTTTTTTACCCAGGCAGTTTTTGACCCCAGTTCCTTTTATGAATCTGGTCAAGGTTCATCTGGTGATCTAGGTATGCTCAGGAGTATCCACACCACAGCTTCTGTCAGCGCATTTTGTTTTCAGGTTCTAGTCTCATGTAAAGCTTGGGTGAAGCCCAGAAGGTGCAGATATTAGGAAAAAAATTAAAGACAATACCTACTGCACCCGAAGAAAGAATAAACTGTAGAAAGCCCCATAGTAACAGCAGAAATTGATTGTGTGAAATTTCCATACTTTAAAACAAGTTTGTTTTGTAGTTTATATAATATTTTAAATGACTTTACCATAAGCATCCATAAGCATCTCAGCTGCGTAGCTGCATAGCTTCCCTGGTTACAACAAAATATCATAATAACTGAGCCATGAAGTTCTGCTTTTCAGTGTAAGATACAGCAGATGCCAGGTTTCCTGGTGATGTCACGGTCCTTAGAAGCCAGGTGATGCACAGTTAATTTTTAGACAGTTACCAGGCAACAGCTGGGACTAACAGAAGGTCACAAACAACTCCTTAATTTTCTTTCCTGAATCTGAGCTGCTGGATTCATATTTCAACTGTTTTTCTACCGGAGGTCTTAGCCATGGAAAAAGGGTGATACCGTATATTGGTTAGATTAGGTAAGTGATTTTCTTTAGCAGGTCTAAGTATTCAATAAATCTATTCCTTATAAAATTGCTCTTTCAATTTTTCATGTGCTTAGATCTAAGAAATTCTACTTGCAAGAAACAAGTTGAACAAAAATCTCACAGGCATTCTGTGGTATTGCAAAAAATATAAGCCCATGATTTTGCTTTTTGTTTAGATTTTCTTTTATCTGTCATTTCTGTTTTGACATGTTTCCCAAACTTCAGTTACCAACCATTCTAATCATTACCATTAAGTTATGAGTGATTATTTAATGAACAATAGAACATTCAGCTATGCTACATTTTTTTCTATTTCTCCCCCTTGCTTTCACCAACAACCTGACTGAGTTTGATATGCTTACAAAAGAGAGAAAATGGCATGTTTGCCTGCAACAGAAGGGATCTGGACTTGAAGATCAAGATGTACTTTCCTCTATTATTGTTCTACGGTAATGTCAGTTTGACGTACTGTCTTTTATGTGCCAGGAATCACTCTACCTTCACACTCCAAATTGCCCCAAGTCTGAGCTCAACACACGGGAAGAAAAAATTAAACAGGAACAAATGGAGGTTTCCTTTCATTTTTAGTGTTTCATATAAAATGAAATGGTATTTCATGTAATCTAATCACTCTTGTACTTTTAGTATATAATCATCACCACAGTAGCTCTCTCACACCATAGTCAACAACTGCATCTCCTCACCTGCTGGGATTTCTATATCCAACCAGGAGGAGATGGAAGCCAGAGGAACTGAATTAAACCATTGCCACAAAAAAATGTGAGCCCAGTGTTTCAGATGTAAGACATGTGAAAATCCATATTATTGTTTTTCCCCATGAGGAAAATGGAAGATAGGGACAAGGAAGGGCTCTAATTTCCCTACTTCACATACTGTATATTACTGCACTGTAACGTGTCATTGTCTGCAGGCCATTAGGAATCTGAGTTTATTTTTACTATTATTTATGACTGTTACTGCACTAGCTTCTACACAGAAGTTGTGTTGTTCAATTACAGACCCATTGTGCTCAGCGCTCTAGGAACACAAAAAAAAACAGATTGTAAACTTGAGGGGTCAAGTCACTGCAAAGGAATTTGAGAGTCTGCATCTACCTCCTAGAGGTTCTTTTGAACATTTCTGGCATTACTATCACTGTAAAGTATAACCTGACACACAGTGAGTGGGATGCTTGAAAAGCTTACGTGATACAATACACAGGAATATGATGCTTTGCTACGTGTCTTATTCTTACTCCAGATTTCTGTGGCATCTGGCATTTCACAAACACTGATCAACTATGTCTGACATTTCCCTTATATAAGGAAGTGTTAGTAACCCCATGAAGTGTGTGACAAAACTGAAATATGCAGGGATTGAGGACAATATTTTCACACTTGGAAGTCGACACCCATATTGTGTCCATGGAGCTGACTGCGCGTCCCTGAAGATCCAGCTCTGGCTTCACTGATTTGAGCTGACCTAAGTCGGGACTGTTATCTAAAGGGATATTTCTACCTCCTGCTCTCTGACTCCAGACACGTTCCCTCCCTTGTTCCAGCACACAGTGTTGTGTGGATGCGCAGTGGGCCAGATCAGGGAACTGATCTAACTGAAAACTGGGGAAAAAAAAATGGAAAAAAACAACTAAGCAGATGGCTCAGTCACATCAAATGGACCATGAAATTGCACCCTTAGGTTCAACACCTCTGCACCACCCTTTGGAAGAGCTGTGCTTGCGGTAGCTGGGGGAGAAATGACTGAAAGGAGTCTTGGTTGGGCTGTGCCTGTTCAACATGGGCTGGTTGAGCAAAAGCCTTACTGTGCACAGAGGGCTTGGTCTCTCTCCTGACAGAGCAGCCCAGAGCTCACCCAAAGTCCACAGTGGAGTGTACCCTTATGCACAATCAGCAGGAGCACAAGCTCGAGCTTGAATGACAGCGCTAGTACAGGGGGCACCGGTAGCATGCTCAAGTCAGGGAGAGGATTGAGGGTTAGTAGCCCTTTGTCTTGGACAGAACGGCAAAGACCTCCTTTCACCATCTCCTCTCTCCCTCCTCCTACCGTGAGTGGGATGGTGCCATTCTCTCATGCCTCCTCCTGCTTTGGTCCAGCAGCATTACTGTGCCACACTCTGTCCTCCCTTCTCAAATAATCCCATACTACCCATCACTCACCATCTTCCTTTCTCTTGTACAAGACATTGTCCTTTGCCAGAAATGCCCCTAAAGTTTCCACATCCTCAACCCTTCTTCCCTAGACCCTACAAACTCCTGTGCCTGGGGTTACTCAGCGTTCTCCAGCTTCTGGCCATGCTGGCCAACAGCCAAACTCAGTCAGAACAAATGCTTGAACTTTTCCAGGTGGTATTCATAGAATCATAGAATCTTCGTGGTTGGAAAGGACCTTCGAGATCATCGAGCCCAACCATACACACACAAAAAAAAACTCCCTACAATCTCTGCCACTNCTCCAGACCCCTCAGCAGCTTGGTAGCTCTCCTCTGGACCCGCTCCAGCACTTCAATGTCCCTCTTGTACAGAGGGGCCCAGAACTGAACACACTACTCGAGGGGCGGCCTCACCAGTGCCGAGTACAGAGGCACAAGCACTTCCCTACTCCTGCTGGCCACGCTATTCCTGATACAAGCCATAATGCTGCTGGCCTTCTTGGCCACCTGGGCACACTGCTGGCTCATGTTAAGCTGGTTGTCCACCAGCACCCCCAGGTCCTTTTCTGCTGGGCAGCTTTCTAGCCACTCTTCCCCAAGCCTGTAGCGCTGCTTGGGGTTGTTGTGACTGAAATGCAGGACCCGGCACTTGGCCTTATTAAACCTCATGCAATTGGCCTTGGCCCATTGATCCAGGCTATCCAGGTCCCTCTGTAGAGCCTTCCTACCCTCAAGCAGATAAACCCTCCCAAATGCAGAGCACACCCCAAATTCTTGTCTCTTTGTTGACTTGAGCACGCTCAAAGCACTTGACAGTATTTTGACTCTAACTTTAACTCTAACAAGAACTGAGGGGCCCCTTCAGCTCACCCCCATAAGTCCCAAAGAAAGATGACAACTAGAAGAAAACCTTGCTTAAAAAATCACTTTATCCTATTAAAGCAGTTTTCAACTAATTGGATGATACACTTTTCTTTTTTTTTTTTAAGACTTTAACCAAAATGTTCCCCTTTAGCTATGTTTATCATTGAAATAAAGCCATTTTATCAAATGAAAAGACAGCCCTAGGTCTGTTTTACAGCCAGTATGCTGAAGGCTTCATGAACAGTTTTATCATCATTTAAATCAATTGACAATGCTGAACATTTTAAGAAAACAATGGGGAAATCATGTAGGATCCGTGCAGTAGATGAGTGCTCTGACCAGTACACAAGTTTTTTTATGGCCAAGTGGATCTGAACTGGTGACTGTTTCCTTTTGTCTTAGATTAGTAGGGAAGGACAAAATCTTGAGGGGGGGAAAGAAAAGGTGTCATCAGTCTTCAATTTTTTTCTCAAATGACAATTAATATGTTTCATATCTTATCTATCAGTCATTTGCACTGTGTTGTGAAAAGCAACTACTACCTTTTGGAAGTGGTTACCTGTCACTTCACTGTGTAGAGATCCAAAGCACCCTTCTTATGGCAGGGCCCAAACTCATCTCACCTAAATTGTGGCACTTACCTAAACTACCTCCAAGCTGAGGCTAAATTGTCCTTCTGGTTGTTATCTCCTAACATTGACTACAGACAAAACTTACGTCAAAAGCAATCCAAACAGATATGTCACTGCAGCACTTCCCTAGGGAGGAGGCACTGGTGTCTCTGGGTACTCTTTTTACTCTTTTTAGGCATCGTGCTGTTGTTTTTATGTGCTTGTGTTAGGTAGACTAGATCTTACAACTTGGTGATAAAAACAAAAAGTCTGGGTTGGGAGAAGTATAAAACCCTGAGGAGACTGGGAAACTATTTTCTGGTGGAAAAATCCATTTTAAAAGGAACTTGATATTTAGTCATCTGCAAAAACCTTGGCAAGTAGTTAGCATCACCTACACACTGGGACAGAGAGCCCAGGGTGTTATTCTTTTACGCCCACTTCTAGCACTGACAATTTGTGTGCCCTTGGACAGATGACTTCCCCGTTCCATCTCCTCTCTCACTACCCACCTTTTCTTCTGTCTGCCTAGCTTATGAACTTTCTGCTACAGGGACTGTGTTTTTATACAATAACCAGATTGGGCTCTTCAGAAAAATTGCCCTTTCCCAAGCCTCTTTCCCTAGAGGATGTAGGCAGAGGGGGCTGGTTGGAAACCTTCTTGGTAGTAACAGAGCAAGAGTTAGAGGGAACTCAGGACTGAAAGCTCTCCTGAAGGTGACTTGGAGGCAAGGGAATCTTCAGCTAAAAGTACTGGTAGAGGATTAGGGGCTTTTATTGCACAGCATCTCATATAGTCCCAATGGAACCTATGCAGTAATGATCAGGAAGTGATGAAAAGCCACTGATCTGCAGAGAAAAAGTCAAGAAATGAGTGACTTGTGAAGAGTGGCTCTACTAAGTCTTCAGATTCAATTAACACTTTTAGAGCCTACCATGGGACATATTAAGAAACCACACATGCACTCTGTGTGTGTCATGTACAGACTGAGGCATCACACCTGATCAGAGAAATTCCATTTACATTAAGAGCTTTTACACCTCAGGCATTACTCTTTAAATGAACAGAAATCTAATTTGCAGTCCCCTGAAATCTGCACAGTCTTAGTATAAACAGCTGTGGAGGCTTCAGGTCTGTCTCCCAAATGTGAGTCCCCATCTCTTCTTATCTACGAGATCAAGATAATGCCACCAGTTTTCCGTCGCCTCCAAAGCTATGCAAAATCTACACCTCTTTTCAGGCAGTCCAGACTTCAGATATTCAGGAACTGAAATGAGAAATAATTTTTAAACACCCTCCAGGCTGGCAGGAAACTGCACTGACCTCAGAACTACAATAGGAAAGTCTTACGGCTGTGTTGACCAGTTTTGACAAGAACCTATAACACTTTACCTCGCAAATTGGTTTCAGTTCCCCAGGGACATTTCTGTCAAAGCTGAGTGCCACTTGCAAATAGGGACTGTTGCGTTGTCCTTGAAAAAGGCACATAAAAATACGCTTCAAACTTCTATAAAGCCCTGCAGTTTACTCATGTTAATTATTGAAGGATTTATACACGATATTAGAATGACCATGATGATATGTGATCAGCAATTAATGAACTGCTCACCAACAAAAGACAGGCCCCTCATTCTAGCACAGCAGGAGAGGGGGGCACAGGCTTGACGGCCTGATGATATTTCTTCCAGGCTTGTTTTCTGTAATTCTGTTGTTATATGCCTCTATCACATATGAAAAATCTATGCATAAAGAACAGATCTATGAACATTTGCCCTCATTACAGTTGTCTTTTTAAAACAATTTTTTAAAAAATGCCTAAAACAAGTTCCCTTGTTTACCATTCAGATTTTAAATTTGGCACTTACAGCACCATAATCTTACAGCTTGTCATCATAAATATGCTCATTTTATGACCATGCAGCAGAGTATCTGCATTAACATTGTACTGAAATGCACTGATTCAATTTCTTGTCCTTTAGCACTAGTTTTCCTGTAAAAATGATCTAAAAATCACCTTGAATGTGTGTTTCCTCCATTAGCAATCCACAATTCAAAACAGAAGATAATACAAAGCATTTGAATTTTGAACTGGCAGTTTAATTTAATAGAAAAGCATGATATTTGTTATTAATATTCTATATGCCTAACTGCTCTAATAAACAATCTAAGGCACTGCATGGGCAGTTAGGAAGAAAAAGCCTCACTACGCTGGATCCTTTGAAAGGAGTAAATTATTCTGGCAGGCTCAAATTTTACATGATGCACTTAAGAGCTCATTTGTAAGAAGCTTTCTGCTCAGTGTTCAGTGAAACAGAAAAATTGTCATCAAAATTAGAGTAAAATAGTGGTATTTGGCGTTACATAAGAAACTGTTATTATTGCATCAGCGTCTGGTCTTAATTACAACGTGTTTGTGAGAACAAGCTTGTTGGTCATTTTCTTATCCCACCTCCATCTCTTCCCATCCCTGTCTCCACTGTGACTGCCTTGACCTCTCTCCTTCTCCCTTCAGGAGATTTAATGGTGGGAGATTTGCCACACGGCTGAAGTTTGTCCAAGGACTCTGGCATGCAATGCAGATGCAACTCAAGGAATGAAGTTGAAGTTTCACCTGTGAAAAGATCGAGGTGATCTCTGAAACTGGAATCATACTGTTTTTCTTATCTTTGCCTCTTATCAGAAGTTGCTGTGAATGACCAAGTGAAGTGGCATGGAACAAAGGAAACAATAAAAGAGAGAGAGGCACCAGCTTTCTCTCCAAAGGTAACCAGGTTTTTACAGCATTGACACATGCTAATACAACCATATGGACTTTACTCCTCTCTCAAGGAGTTATTCTGCCCATCTAGGATCAATAAAGAGTCCTGCCTACTGCCCTGGAGGGACAAAGCCAATCTTAGGCCAGTGACGTGTCTTTCTTCAAGTGCTGAAGTATTACATGGGTGTTAGATTGGCCATGGAAAAAGCTGAGGCTCCAACCCCAATAATCCATGAGCTTGGTTTGGGAGGGAAGCAGGATAAGGTAGACATGATCCTCATCTATTTCTTTTCAAAGCACTCCAGTATCTCCACCATCATTCTCAGTCTCTTGAAGTAGGCACTGTATTTTCCACTCATTGAGACTGCCTGGTCTGTCTTTGTAAGACTGGGCAGATGGCAGAGACGGAAAAGGAGTAACAGGCTGCCTAAATCACCTCTTTTTGATTGGATTCAATGAAACATTTCCCTCTTAGTGCAGTGGTGTGGGATTTGGTGGTACAAGTTTCCCCTAGTGTCTCCCATAGGGCATGCACTGAACCATCTGAGTTAATCTGGCAAGACTTTTATTTCACAAGCCCAGTAAATTGACGCATCCTTCTGTACCTGCTCAGTTGCACTCCTTACACATAGATTTCACCTCACAGGCATTCAGCTGGCAAAAGAAACAATCAGGACCATGTCCTTTTGTAAATTAAAGAACCTGAATTCATATTTCTGGACCAGGGTAAAAAAAGAAGAATATGGGACTGGCTCATTGAGTCCCATTCACTGCAACCCCAGATGACCACACAGTAATTATCCAGGTTTAAAGGGTGTGCCAAATTTCTCCCCAGTGCCACAGGCCACAGAATACTCCCTATCACCTTAAATCCGTTTTAAGCCGCAGCTACACAAGAGAGTGAGTATATCACCAGTGACCTAGAATAATGGCAAAAACCCACTTAAAAGTTGTTAAATAAAACTGGAAGCCAGGCTTTAACAGCTATTCAGAATAGGGCAAGGACAACTCTGACAACATGATGGTGTCACCTAGGGAAAAATTCCTCTCTATCCCAAATCTGGTAATCAGTTTACTGATGAGTGCAGGACACAGCACACCTGAAGTACACCACAGGACGTCAGTTCCCCTTGGTGTTAAATCCTGTTTATAGCTATGACCAATGTCAAATGCATTAGAGAGAGACAAAAAGACAAAAAAATAGCCAAATATTCATCAAAGGAGAAACTCAGTGGTCCTCATAGAGTGCAGATAAGCATTAGAAGCCCCAACATGGATTAATACAGCAGTAAGGTATCCCAAACACAGAGACCGTTAGGCCTTTTTCAGATCCCCTGGATAACTCGAGAACCACTATGTCAGAAGAATACCTCCAATGACCTCTCCCAAGCCTGATAGCTTCCCTCATTTTTTTACTTCATATCTGCCTTACAGGAACTGTACTAATACCTGTCATGTCCACCTAATGTTTCCAACGGACATTCTGTAAGGGACACTCTACCTAATGCTTCACTTCCATACAGTTAAAGTCCCTTGTATTCTACCTACCTAACATAATCCATTATCTCTGAGAAGTAGCGTTAAAAGGAGAGTAGGACTCTTATGCAAATAATAAAATACTTTGCTTAAATTTCCATTCCAGGTCAGAAAATATTAAATCAATCCAGGCGAAATAAAGAATAATCAAAAGATTAAAATAGGGAATAGTCAAAAAAGCTGAGAAAGACCCATTGCAGCATACTCTTAAGCATAACAGCTATTTTTCTGGCTGGGGGGTTAAAATTACAATAGACTGAGGAAGGATTTGAACTCAGCTCTCAAATATCTGAGGATTCTCTTCCAACATCCAAGGCTGACGGATCTCTTCCAACATCCCTCCAACATCTGAGGAGAAGCCCATGCCTATGGGTCCCAGGGACAGTCATCAGCCTCTTACATCCCTAAGAATTCTACTTGGGTTAAATACTTGATTTTATCTGGCTTTAAACCCTTCTTAGTATTTACAGCTAGGTAGCTTGGGAAATCTCATCCAGCCCAATAGCTTTTACAGCATTCTTATGCATCTCACCATTCTGCCAGATGACTGATGCAAAAACATGAGGCTGAACACAACAGTACCCGAGCTCAAGGGCTCAATAGTGCTAGTCATCTGCAGCTGATTCAAGATCTGGTCAATAGTGGCTGCAGATGACTTATTGCTAGGGGAGTCTCAGAGATAAATGAGAAATCTGGAAGCCCAAATTAGCCTTAAGCAGAAGATCTGAACAACTTCTTCATCCACACAAATGGGTCTCCTTTACAATACCAGATATGCTGGCAGCTGGTTTCCAAAGAGCAGTCAAGTGAACTGACTGGAGGCTTCACCTGGCTACAGTTCACACTAAAATGCGTAGTGTTTTTTACATTACATAGGTGATTTACAGACCAATGTCACCATTACTTTGTGCCGTGGAGGGCAACGCACCACGTGCTTCTACATCCAAGTACAGATAGCTTTGCTGCTGCTGACAACTCCGCAGCGGAACGGGCAGCTTGTGAGCTGTGTCATTTATGAGCAGTGACAGAAATTGAGGTCACTCTCATTATAGAAAAGAACCTTTAAAAGAGCACATCACTGTCCCATGGACAATGACATGTACAAATGTTTTGCTGTTTACAGTGAGCCGAAAATATCACCTGTAGTGTTAATATTGTAGTGAAAATAATACAATACTGCCAGAAAAGAAAAATCCAGGATAATACAACCCCATCCATGGGTTTCATGCTCAATAAATCCACTGGAAATTAAACTCAGATGACAACATTTCAACAACTGTTCTAATTTCCTTATAACCAAGCACATTAACAACCCACCATAATCATTTTCAGTGGCTTCAGCTCCTCAGCCCAGCATATTGGAACAATTCAACGCATCTGGGACTGAATTAATGTCACAAACAATTCCATACACTTAGAATGATCTTCTCACTTTGCATTACACAGAAGACAGTCCTCAGAGCAGTTAGCATTAAAATACCCCCACTTGTATAAGTCACCCTTGGAGCTGAAAGGAGCTATTATTAATTAGTGGCGTATCCTCTGTGTTTATACAGCGCCATTTGTGTGCCTGGTACATGTGAATAAAGTCACTACCCCAAGGAGCTTATAGTTTAAATTATACACATAGCTAACTACATCATTATAAAGTTGTTATAGATTTGAATCTAAAAAGGAGGCAGAGCAAGACAAAACCATGGGGAGTGAATACATCTGTTTTGCAAGGGAATCTGAGCTAGGATATGAGGTTACGCAAGGATATAAGCTGCTCTTTTAATACGTGTGCCCGCTATAACACAGAATTGGGTGGGGGTGGAGAGGGTTTTCACTAGATCAAACGCTGGGGAAAAGTTTAAAACTAGATCAAATAAAAGACCTGGGCACTGCAACTTTTGGGTCTTGCCCCCTACAGCATTATTTGGGCTACATCCAACAAATAATTTATGTGGCTAAAGCAGGCAATGGTCCCAAAGGTATATCTAAATTCCCGCACCAAGTCACTGCTCAACCCTGGACATGTGTTAAGAATCACATTGGTGTGCCATGTTTCCCAAATACCCAGATTTTTCTGCTCCTTCTGCCCACAGCCATGAGACGCTACCAGTGTCTCACAGAGATCATCAGGAAAAGCAAAGCCTGGAAATTATTTCCCACCCATTTTTGCTTTTGGTTCTTCGTTCCATAGCTTCCTTTCCACTTATCATCACACCCCTACTGCAGAGAGGCTTTGAGTCTTTTAGTAACAACTTCTTTTCCTCCAGACTGTACAGTGCTTTAGCTCTTTGAATCTGATTTGCATCACTCAGGAGTTAAGAAGCAATTCCTGCATCCATCCATGAGGTTATCTGATGCAACTAAAATCTTGAGAGTGTGTGATGCCTTTGTTCAGACTACTCAGTTTTCCCATGAATCTATTTGTTTTAAAGTCCACTTTTATAGGACAGGTGGTCGTTTTCTTCCAGTATTGTTTTGGGTAATACCTTTTTCTCTCTGTAAAACAAACATCCTGCAAACGAAGAACATAGGCTCCTTAGGCCCGAACAACCACGGTAACAACTTTGCATACAAACTTCAAGCCTGGCTGTAAACATATATACCTATATACATTGGGAGATTTCCAAGAGCAGACAGAGAGTGCCAGTAGAGGAATCTAACTTTTTAGAGGGCTACTATCCTGTTCCTACCCAGTAAACTGTAAAGTTTGGTCTTTGATCTATAGAAAGGTTGTTTGGGAGTACAACAATATTTTCGCCTTATGACCAACCTTAATTTTAGTGGCCAGTCCAGCCCAATCCACAACAATAATGGAAAACCCTGAGTCAATCCAGTGATGTCCTCTTTCCCCAAATTGCTACCCAGTTCCTGTTCCTACCCAGTAAACTGTAAAGTTTGGTCTTTGATCTATAGAAAGGTTGTTTGGGAGTACAACAATATTTTCGCCTTATGACCAACCTTAATTTTAGTGGCCAGTCCAGCCCAATCCACAACAATAATGGAAAACCCTGAGTCAATCCAGTGATGTCCTCTTTCCCCAAATTGCCTTCTTTGCACATTTTTTAACCTTTCGGTTAATCTCTTGAAAGGAAGTGTTTAGGAGAGGAGACTGGAGTATTTTGCTCAGAAGCTAGTGGTGCTCATCGACAGAGCTTTAAACTAGGCTTGACGGAGAAGGGGGATAATATCAGGCTTGCCCGTGACAAGCTGTGGGACAACATGCCAAGATTAGAGGGAGGGAGTGCTAGCGAGGGCCTACAACCTGGTGTTCTGAGACATGCTGGCTGCACTGCAGCACACTTGAAATCTTACGGAGATGAGCCAGGGACTCCTGAGGTATTTNATCCTCTTTCCCCAAATTGCCTTCTTTGCACATTTTTTAACCTTTCGGTTAATCTCTTGAAAGGAAGTGTTTAGGAGAGGAGACTGGAGTATTTTGCTCAGAAGCTAGTGGTGCTCATCGACAGAGCTTTAAACTAGGCTTGACGGAGAAGGGGGATAATATCAGGCTTGCCCGTGACAAGCTGTGGGACAACATGCCAAGATTAGAGGGAGGGAGTGCTAGCGAGGGCCTACAACCTGGTGTTCTGAGACATGCTGGCTGCACTGCAGCACACTTGAAATCTTACGGAGATGAGCCAGGGACTCCTGAGGTATTTGAAGCCAAGAGGGAAACACCAAGGAAATACCTCAAAGGAATTAAGGGGTGTTCCTCTAAGAAGGTGACATGGCCAATAGCCCACCTGAAGTGCCTCCACAACAATGCACACAGCATAGGCAACAACCAGGAGGAGATGGAAGCCACCATGCTGCTAGAAAGTTACAACCTAGTTGCCGTTACTGAAACGGGGTGGGATGAATCCCATGACTGGAGCGTGGCTATCGATGGCTACAGGCTGTTCAGAAGGGACAGGTGAGGAAGGAGGGATGGAGGCATTGCCCTCTACATCAAGAAATAGATAGAGTGTGAAGAGCTGTCTCTGAAGAACAGCCATGAGCAAGTTGAAAGCTTGTGGGTATGATTAAGAGACCGGGGCAAAAAAGGGAACCTTGTGGTTGGTGTCTACTACAGGCTGCCCAGTTAAGGGGAGCCTACTGATGAAGCCTTCGTACTCCAGCTACAGGTGGCATCGTGCTTGCAGGCTCTCTCCTGCTGGGGGCCTTCAACCACCCCAACATCTGCTGGAAAAGTAACACAGTGAGCTGTAGACAATCCAGGAGACTCCTGGAGTGCACTGTGGATAACTTCTTAAGCCCTATGATGTGACCACATCAGTGGACAAGGGAAGAGCTATGGAAGTCATCTATCTGGGTTTCTGTAAGACCTTTGACACGGTCCCCACGACATCCTTCTCTATAAATTGGAGAGGTATGGATTTGATGGATGGACTGTTCAGTGCATGAGGAATTGGTTGGATGGTCGTATCCAGAGGGTAGTGGTCAATGTCTCAATGACCAGATGGAGATTGGTGATGAGTGGTGTCCCTCAGGGGCCCATACTGGGACCAGTACTGTTCAATATCTT